>JAQIUQ010002869.1:0-65597 GCA_030378365.1 Hybognathus amarus | reverse complement strand
AATACCCTAGCAACCTCATAGCAACACCGTAGCAAACACCCAAAATACCCTAAAAAACAATCAGAACACCATATGAACCACCCAAAACATGCTAGCAACCGGGTGGTGAGATCAAATATCTGGGTGGTGAGATCAAATATCTAGAACCAGGTGGTGAGATCAAATATCTAGATCAAATATCTCTCCGCCTGAAATGAGAAGTAAATCTCTCTATATTAACCCACAGATCAAGTCCCTTTGGGCCATAAATGTGTTCCTTGAGGTCAATAATTGACCTGAGTATAGCTAATGAGTCTATAAGTTTATATTGTGAATCGTTTTGAAGAACCTTTGACCAGAAATGAGTTCAATAGGTCAAATATGGACTTCTCTAGTACTTGATTTTGTCGTACTTGAACCAACCAGACCACCCTAGCAACCACCTAGCAACACCCTAGCAACCATCCAGAACACCCTAGCGAACAAAGCAGAACACCCTGGCAACCACCTAGCAACATCCTAGCAACCACCCAGAAAACCCTGGCAACTGCCTAGCAACACCCTGGCAACCATCCAGATTAACCTCGCAACCGCATAGCAACACCATAGCAACCACCCAAAATACCCCAACAACTGCCTGACAACCACACCGAACACTGTAGAAACCACCCAGAAAACCCTAGCAATTGGGTGGTGAGATTTGCCACTTCAAGCACCACTTTACATTTTCTTCTGGAAATGTGCCATAACTGTGTTCCTGGAGGTCAAAAATTGACCTATGTATAGCTAATAAAACAGTTTATATCGTTTCAAACCTTTAGAGAACCTTTGACCAGAAATGAGTTCAATATGTCATGTATGGACTTCACTATGGCTTAGTAAGCATCTGTTGAAGTCAATGAGTATGTATGGAAAGTTCAAGATCAAGTACTTTTGGGCCAGAAATATGTTCAGTAGGTCAAATATCTGTCTGGCTGAAATGACATCATGAGAAGTAAATCTTTCGGTATATTAACTCACAGATCAAGACACCGTGGGCCATAAATGTGTTCCTGGAGGTCAATAATTGACCTGTGTATAACTAATATAAAATCAGGAGTCTATAAGTTTATATTGTTTAAAGTTTTTTGAGGATCCTTTGACCAGAACTGAGTTCAATAGGTCAGATATGGATCTTGTGGTACTTGAACCATACAGACCACCCTAGGAACCACCGATCAACACCCTAGCAACCACCCAGAACACCATACCAACAAAGCAAAACAACCTAGCAACCACCTAGCAACACCCTAGTAACCACCCAGAACACCCTAGCAACCGCCTTGCAACACCCTGGCAACCACCCAGAATACCGTAGCAACCGCATAGCAACACCCTGGCAACTGCCCAGAATACCTTAGCAACCGCATAGCAACACTATCTCAACCACCCAAAACACCCTAAAAAACAATCAGAACACCATAGAAATCACCCAAAACACCCTAGCAACCGGATGGTGAGATCAAATATCTGGGTGGTGAGATCAAATATCTAGAACCGGGTGGTGAGATCAAATATCTAGATCAAATATCTCTCCGGCTGAAATGAGAAGGAAATGTCTCTATATTAACCCTCAGATCAAGTCCCCATGGGCCATAAATGTGTTCCTGGAGGTCAATAATTGACCTATGTATAGCTAATATAAAATCAGAAGTCTATAAGTTTATGTTGTTTAAAAACTTTTGAGGAATGTTTGATATGAAATGAGATCAATAGCTAAGATATGGACTTCTCTGATTAGGAAGCATCTGTTGGAGTCTATAAATATGTATGGAAAGTTCAAGATCAAGTACTTTTGGGCCAAAAATATGTTCAGTAGGTCAAATATATGTCTGGCTGAAATGACATCATGAGAAGTAAATCTCTTGGTATATTAACCACTGATAAAGTATCCATGGCCCATAAATGTGGTCCTGGAGCTCAAAAATTGACCTATGTATAGATAATGAGTCTATAAGTTTACGTTGTTTTAAACTTTTTGAGGAACCTTTGACCAGAACTGAGTTCAATAGGTCAGATGTGGACTTCGATATGGCTTAGGAAGCATCTGTTTGAGTCTATAAGTTTGTATGGAAAGTTCAAGATCAAGTACTTTTGGGCCAAAAATATGTTCAGTAGGTCATATATCTGTCTGGCTGAAATGACATCATGAGAAGTAAATATCTCGGTGTATTAACCACAGATCAAGTATCCATGGCCTATAAATGTGGTCCTGGAGGTCAAAAATTGACCTATGTATAGCTAATGAGTCTATAAGTTTACGTTGTTTTAAACTTTTTGAGGAACCTTTGATCAGAACTGAGTTCAATAGGTCAGATGTGGACTTCTTGATCTTGTAGTACTTGAACCATCCAGACCACCCTAGGAACCACCGATCAACACCCTAGCAACCACCCAGAACACCATACCAACAAAGCAAAACACCCTAGCAACCACCTAGCAACACCCTAGTAACCACCCAGAACACCCTGGCAACCACCCAGAATACCCTAGCAACCTCATAGCAACACCGTAGCAAACACCCAAAATACCCTAAAAAACAATCAGAACACCATATGAACCACCCAAAACATGCTAGCAACCGGGTGGTGAGATCAAATATCTAGAACCAGGTGGAGAGATCAAATATCTAGATCAAATATCTCTCCGCCTGAAATGAGAAGTAAATCTCTCTATATTAACCCACAGATCAAGTCCCTTTGGGCCATAAATGTGTTCCTTGAGGTCAATAATTGACCTGAGTATAGCTAATGAGTCTATAAGTTTATATTGTGAATCGTTTTGAAGAACCTTTGACCAGAAATGAGTTCAATAGGTCAAATATGGACTTCTCTAGTACTTGATTTTGTCGTACTTGAACCAACCAGTCCACCCTAGCAACCACCTAGCAACACCCTAGCAACCATCCAGAACACCCTAGCGAACAAAGCAGAACACCCTGGCAACCACCTAGCAACATCCTAGCAACCACCCAGAAAACCCTGGCAACTGCCTAGCAACACCCTGGCAACCATCCAGATTAACCTCGCAACCGCATAGCAACACCATAGCAACCACCCAAAATACCCCAACAACTGCCTGACAACCACACCGAACACTGTAGAAACCACCCAGAAAACCCTAGCAATTGGGTCGTGAGATTTGCCACTTCAAGCACCACTTTACATTTTCTTCTGGAAATGTGCCATAACTGTGTTCCTGGAGGTCAAAAATTGACCTATGTATAGCTAATAAAACAGTTTATATCGTTTCAAACCTTTAGAGAACCTTTGACCAGAAATGAGTTCAATATGTCATGTATGGACTTCACTATGGCTTAGTAAGCATCTGTTGAAGTCTATGAGTATGTATGGAAAGTTCAAGATCAAGTACTTTTGGGCCAGAAATATGTTCAGTAGGTCAAATATCTGTCTGGCTGAAATGACATCATGAGAAGTAAATCTTTCGGTATATTAACTCACAGATCAAGACACCGTGGGCCATAAATGTGTTCCTGGAGGTCAATAATTGACCTGTGTATAACTAATATAAAATCAGGAGTCTATAAGTTTATATTGTTTAAAGTTTTTTTGAGGATCCTTTGACCAGAACTGAGTTCAATAGGTCAGATATGGATCTTGTGGTACTTGAACCATACAGACCACCCTAGGAACCACCGATCAACACCCTAGCAACCACCCAGAACACCATAGCAACAAAGCAAAACAACCTAGCAACCACCTAGCAACACCCTAGTAACCACCCAGAACACCCTAGCAACCGCCTAGCAACACCCTGGCAACCACCCAGAATACCTTAGCAACCGCATAGCAACACCATCTCAACCACCCAAAACACCCTAAAAAACAATCAGAACACCATAGAAATCACCCAAAACACCCTAGCAACCGGATGGTGAGATCAAATATCTGGGTGGTGAGATCAAATATCTAGAACCAGGTGGTGAGATCAAATATCTAGATCAAATATCTCTCCGGCTGAAATGAGAAGGAAATGTCTCTATATTAACCCACAGATCAAGTCCCCATGGGCCATACATGTGTTCCTGGAGTTCAATAATTGACCTATGTATAGCTAATATAAAATCAGAAGGAGTCTATAAGTTTATATTGTTTAAAACCTTTTGAGGAACCTTTGACCAGAAATGAGTTCAATAGCTAAGATATGGACTTCTCTATGGTTTAGGCAGCAACTGTCGGAGTCTTAGAGTATGTATGGAAAGTTCAAGATCAAGTTCTTTTGGGCCAGAAATATGTTCAGCAGAAATGACATCATATCAAGTGCCTGTGGGCCATAAATGTGTTCCAAGAGGTCAATAAATGACCTGAGTATAGCTAATGAGTCTATAAGTTTATATTGTTTTAAGCGTTTTGAAGAACCTTTCACCAGAAATGAGTTCAATAGGTCAAATATGGACTTCTCTAGTACTTGATCTTGTCGTACTTGAACCAACAAGACCACCCCAGCAACAACCTAGCAACACCCTAGTAACCACCCAGAACACCCTCAGCGAACAAAGCAGAATACCCTGGCAACCAACCAGCAAAACATCATAGCAACCACCCAGAAAACCCTGGCAACCGCCTAGCAACACCCTGGCAACCATCCAGAATAACTTAGCAAACACCATAGCAACCACCCAAAACACCCTAACAACCGCCTAACAACCACAGAGAACACCGTAGAAACCACCCAGAACACCCTACCAACAAAGCAGAACACGCTAGCAACCACCTAGCCAAACCCGAACAACCACCCAGAACACCCTGGCAACCCCCCAAGAATATTCTAGCAACTACATAGCAACACAATAGCAACCACACAAAATACCCTAACAACCAATCAGAACACCATAGAAACCACCCAGAACACCCTACCAACAAAGCAGAACACGCTAGCAACCACCTAGCCAAACCCGAACAACCACCCAGAACACCCTGGCAACCCCCCAAGAATATTCTAGCAACTACATAGCAACACAATAGCAACCACACAAAATACCCTAACAACCAATCAGAACACCATAGAAACCACCCAGAACACCCTGGCAACCAGGTGGTGAGATTTGCCACTTCAAGCACCACTTCACTTTTTTTTCTAGAAATGTGCCATAAGGTCCTGTGCCTGTGTTCCTGGAGGTCAAAATTGACCTATGTATAGCTAATATTACATTAGGAGTCTATAAGTTTATATTGTTCAAAACCTTTTGAGGAACCTTTCACCAGAGCTCAATAGCTCAGATATGGACTTCTCTATGGCTTAGGAAGCATCTGTTGGAGTCTATGAGTATGCATGGAAAGTTCAAGATCAAGTACTTTTGGACCAGAAATATGTTCAGCAGGTCAAATATCTATCTGGCTGAAATAACATCATGAGAATTAAATCTCTCTTTAAAGTATCCTAGGATCAATTAATTACCCATAGGCTAGAAATAAGTTCAGTAGGTCAAAAAGGAACCTAAGTATAGATAATAATCAGATTGAGTCTATCAGTTGATATTGTTTACAAACCTTTGAGGAAATATTGACCTGAATTAAGTTCAATAGGTCAGATATGGACTTCTCTATGGCTTAGAATCAAGTAAGGAACTTATCTATAGCTTATAAATCATCAAAAGTCAATAAGTTCATATTTATTAAAACCTTTGAGGAACCTTTGACTCTTTCGCATGGATTCTACTACAAATTACTTTGTTTACTATAATGCATGCAATAACTTACTTGTTCCTTTGTGCAACGAAGAGATGTGCATTCATCTGTTTTGCTACTGAAGGGATTTAATTGCATTAGTTGTTGCATTTCTGTGATGAAGAGAAATCGTTGCATTAGTCTTGTCTCCTAACAATGCATGCAATAACTAACTCATTCCGTTGTTCAACGAAAACAACATCCAATGTTGTGCAATAAAGAATATGTACGCAAAATCTAAAATGTTTCTCTGTACAATGAAAAGAAAACACCTAACTTGTTTCATTGGATTGCATAATATTTGAAACAACTTGTTCTTCCTTGCAATGAAAAGACAACGTGATTTTGCATGCATTTCTATTTTACAAACTAATTTGTTTGTGCACAGATACGAAAACACATGAGCTAATACTTTACAGTGCATACAATGCTCGTTCCTTTGTGCAGCAAAGAGACGTGCTCTGTACCCTTTGTTGCGCAATCAAACGTTGTGCATAAGAATAAAACATGTAATCTGCACTTTGATGCAGTTCAGTGTTTTCAAGCACCCATTCCATAATGCACTGAATAGATAACAAGTTAGTTATTGTATGCATAGTGATAGCTCATGTGATGTTTTCTCGTTTGTGCACAAAAAATTAGTGGCAGAATAGAAATGCTTGCGAAGCATATAAATACATTTTCTTTTCATTGCAAAGAGGAACAAGTTAGATATTGTATGCATTGCAATTAAACAACACCCGTTGCTTTGTGCAAATGAAATGTGGATATGTGCTTTAAAGAACGTTGTGCACTGTAGAATAACATATATGTAATATGCACTTTACTGCATTCAAGAACTAAACCCATTAAAACATCACAAGAGCGGTCGCTTTACAAAGCATACACTAACTTGTTCTTTTCTGCAACGAAGAGATTTGCAAATGCTTGTGCATTTAGACTTCTGATTTAAATATATGAGCATTAGTTGTTGCATTTGTTTGATGAAGAGAAATCATTGAATTAGCTTACTTTATAATGCATACAATAACTAACTCTTGTTTAACAATGAAACAGCATGCTTGTAATGCACACACGTCTAACGTTGTTGCATTAAAGAATAACTACCTATATTCCAATGTGCATTGAAGAGATAGCCTTTTAACAGTTGCCTTGCATTGCAAGAACGAAAACTAACATCTCTCTACGCGTTCCTTTGTGCAACGAAGAGATGTGCTGTTGTACCCTTTGTTGCGCAATCAAACGTTTGTGCATTGAAGAATAAAACATATGCAATATGCACTTTGATCCATTTCAGTGTTTTCAATAACCAAACCATGCATTGAATAGATAACGAGTTAGTTATTGTATGCATTGTGAACCGACAGTTCCTGTGATGTTTTCTCGTCTGTGCATTGAAGAATAACAATAATAATAATGCATGCTTTCGCATGCTTTTCCACCCTTCAACTAACTTATTCAGTTGTGTAGCTGAAGGTTGTTGCATTTGTGAAAAAACTTCTAACGTCTAACGTTGTGCATTAAAGAATATGCACGCAATAACGAACCCCTTTCTCTGTGCATTGAAAAGAAAACATCTAACATGTGTTGCATTGCATAGCATAACATATCTAACTTGTTCCTCGTTGCAATGAAAAGACAACGTGATGTTGCATGCATTTCCATTTTGCAAACTCATGTATTTGTGCACAGACGAGAAAACATCACATGAGCTGTCGCTTTACAGTGCATACAGTGCTAGTTCCTTTGTGCAATGAAGAGTTGTGCTGTTGTACCCTTTGTTGCGCAGTCAAACGTTGTGCGTGTAGAAAAAACATATGTAATATGCACTTTTATGCAGTTCAGTGTTTTCAAGAACCAACCCATTCAGTGCATTGAATAGATAACGAGTTAGTTATTGCATGCTTTTTGAAAAGGACAGCTCCTGTGATGTTTTCTCGTCTGTGCACAAAAAAATTTGTTGTAGAAATAGTTGTAACATGTTGTAGCATGCGTAAGCACATGCATATATTACATGCATATATTTTCTTTTCATTGCAGAGGAACAAGTTAGATATTTTATGCTTCGCAATAAAACAACACCCGTTGCTTATTGCTTATTGTGCATTGAAGAAAGTTCTGCATTGAAGAATAACATATATTTAATATGCACTTTATTGCATTCAAGAGCTAAACCCTTCCGTAGTGCATTGACTAGATAACGCTTAAAATATCTAATTCATTTCTCTTTGCAATGAAAAGAAAAACTATAACACGTGTGCTTTTCCATGCATTTCCATTCTACAACTAATTTGTGTATTGACGAGAAAACATCACAAGAGCGGTCGCTTTACAGCGGTTAGCATACACTAACTTGTTCCTTTGTGCAACGAAGAGATTTGCAATGCTTGGGCTTTTGGATTGCAGTGCAAATACGATCAAGGGTTGTGCATTGTAGAATAACACCTGCTTGCATGCTTTTCGACACTACAACTAACTGTAATAAGTTGTGTGACTGAAAGAAAATCATTGCATTAGTTGTGGCCCACGAGTGCCAGGTCTTGAACTTTCTTTAAATAGTCATAGATTTTCTGATATCTGAGTCAAATCCTAAGCCATTATAGAATTGTTCACATCTTGACGAACTGAATTCATTTCTGATCAAAGGGTCCTCAAAAGGTTTTAAACCATAGAAACTTTTGTCTTATATTTTCTAAACATACTCATTGAACTCATTTTGATGGTACTGTATGTTATGTTAAGCCATACAGTACAATAAGTTTATATTGTTATAGAAAAATAGTCCTTATTTTACCTAATGAACATATTAGCCATATGGATTGTTTATATCTGACCTGTTGAACTCATTTCTGGTCAAAGGGTACTTGATCAATAGGTTACTATGTATTACTACTTATGATGTTTTATGAGCAGGACGATATTTGACCGACTGAATATATTTCTATCCCAAGAGATAACGAACTTTCTATACATACTAATGAATACTTCTGATGCTTCCATATAGAATGTTTATGTCTGAGCTATTGAGATAATTTCTGGTAAAAAGGTCCTCAAAAGTGAGCAGGAAGATATTTGAGAGACGGTACATATTTCTGTCCTACGAGTACCTGATATTGAACTTTCTATACCTATATAGACTACCTCTGATGCTTCCTAGGGCATATAGAGTGTCCATATTTGAGCTATTGCTCATTTCTGGTAAAAGGGTCCTCAAAAGTTTTTAAACAATATAAACTTATAGACACCTTTGATGATACATAAGCTATACAAAGGTTCCTGTTTGACCTACTGAACATAGTTCTGGCCCATGAGTACTAGATCTTAAACTTTCTAAACATACTCATTGTCTCCTTTTGGTGCTTACTGCAGCCAAAGTAATGTGATGTTACTGAAGCCATAGTTCATTATCCTTATTTTACCTAATAAACATATTAGCCATATTAACATATTATTTATAAAAATAAATAATTAGGATTATTTATATCTGACCTATTGAACTCATTTCTGGTCAAAGGTAATTGAAGGAGTCCATTTTAATATTTTGTTTACAACCTTTTGAGGACCCTTTTTTCCAGAAATAATTTCAATAGGTCAGATGTGGACAATTCTATATGACCATCATAAGGAGCCAATGAACAACAGCCTAGTACACATATAGTATAACACCCTAGCATCATTATTTACTAAAGATGTTTTACAAGCGGGAAGATATTTGACCTACTAAACATATTTCTTGTACACAAAGTACTTGATGATGAACTTTCTACATTCTCATAGGCTCCTTATGATGGTTCCTAGGCCATATAGAATTGTCCACATCTAACCTATTGAAATTATTTCTTGGTCCTCAAAAAGTTTTAAACAATATAAACATGGACTCCTTTTGATGATATATAAATAAAAGCTAAAAAACATTATAAAACTCTATAGTAACCATATGTGAACACTACCAACCACCTAGAAACACTTTAACAACCACTCAGCGTACCATAGTAACCACCTAAAACACCCTGGAAACCACCAAGACTACCATAGCAACCGCCTAACAACCACCCAGAACACAATAGCAACCGGGTGGTGAGATTTGCCACTGCAGGCACCCCTTTCACATTTTCTTCTGGAAATGTGCCATAAATGTGTTCCTGGAGATCAAAACTTGACCTATGTGTAGATAATATAATCATCAGAAGGAGTCTGAACAAATATAAGTTTATATTGTTCTTGTAAAAGGGTCCTGAAAAGGTTTCAAACAATATAAACTTATGAAATGTAATACAAAAATCGATTAGTTAAGTGATAAATCATGCCAAAAACATTATAAAAACTCTATAGTAACCATATATGAACACCACCAACCACCTAGTAAAGACACAGCAACCACTCAAATACCATAGTAACCACCTAAAAACCCTAGCAACCACCCAGAATACCCTAACAACAGCCTAGCAACCACCCAGAACAACCTAGCAATCAAAAGTTGTAAGTTTATATTGTTTTAAATGTTTTGAAGAACCTTTGACCAGAAATTAGTTCAAGAGGTCAGATATGGACTTCTCTATGGCTTAGGAAGCATCTGTTGGAGTCTATGAGTATTTATGGGAAGTTCAAGATTAAGTACTTTTGGGCCAAAAATATGTTCAGTAGGTCAACTATCTGTCTGGCTGTAATGACATCATAAGAAACTCTCTCGGTATATTAACTCACAGATCAAGTATCCGTGGGCCATAAATGTGTTCCTGGAGGTCAAAAATTGACCTATGCATATCTAATATAACATCAGAAGGAGTCTGTAAGTTTATATTGTTTAAAACCTTTTGAGGAACCTTTTACCAGAGATGAGTTCAATAGGTCAGATATTGGACTTCTCTATGACTTAGGAAGCATCTGTTGAGTCTATGAGTATGTTTTTTAAAGTTCAAGATCAAGTACTTGTATATCGTCTAAAACCTTTTTGAGGAACCTTTGACCAGAAATGAGTTCAATAGGTCAGATATGGACTTCTTGATCTTGTTGTACTTGAACCATCCAGACCACCATCCAGACCACCATCGGAACCACCGAGCAACACCCTAGCAACCACCTAGAACACCACACCAACAAAGCAAAACACCCTAGCAACCACCTAGCATCACCCTAGTAACCACCCAGAACAACCTGGCAACTGCCTAGCAACACCCTGGCAACCACCCAGAATACCATAGCAACCGCATAGCAACACCCTAGCAACCGGGTGGTGAAGTCAAATATCTGGGTGGAGAGATAAAATATCTAGAACCAGGTGGTGAGATCAAATATCTAGATCAAATATCTCTCCGGCTGAAATGAGAAGTATATCTCTCTATATTAACCCACAGATCAAGTCCCCGTGGGCCATAAATGTGTTCCTGGAGGTCAATAATTGACCTATGTATAGCTAATATAAAATCAGGAGTCTATAAGTTTATTGTTTAAAACCTTTTGAGGAACCTTTGAAAAGAAATGAGTTCAATAGCTAAAATATGGAATTCTCTATGGCTTAGGAAGCAACTGTTGGAGTCTTAGAGTATGTATGGAAAGTTCAAGATCAAGTACTTTTGGGCCAGAAATATGTTCAGCATATCAAATATCTGTCCGGCGGAAATGACATCATGAGAAGTAAATCTCTCTCTATATTAGCCCACAGATCAAGTACCTTTGGGCCATAAATGTGTTCCTGGAGGTCAATAATTGACCTGAGTATAGCTAATGAGTCTATAAGTTTATTTTGTTTAAAGCGTTTTGAAGATCCTTTGACCAGAAATGAGTTCAATAGGTCAGATATGGATTTCTCTAGTACTTGATCTTGTCGTACTTGAACTAACCGAACCACCCTTGCAACCATCTAGCAACATCTTAGCAACCACCCAGAAAACCCTGGCAACTAGCAACACCCTGGCAACCATCCAGATTAACCTAGCAACCGCATAGCAACACCATAGCAACCACCCAAAACACCCTAACAACCGCCTAACAACCACAGAGAAGACCAGAGAAACCACCCAGAACACCCTAGCAACCAGGTGGTGAGATTTGCCACTTCAAGCACCACTTCACATTTTCTTCTGGAAATGTGCCATAACTGTGTTCCTGGAGGTAAAAAATTGACCTATGTATAGCTAATATAAAATCAGAAGTCTACAAGTTTATATTGTTTAAAACCTTTTGAGGAACCTTTGACCAGAGATGAGTTCAATAGGTCAGATATTGGACTTCTCTAAGACTTAGGAAGCATCTGTTTGAGTCTATGAGTATGTATGGAAAGTTCAAGATCAAGTACTTTTGGGCCAGAAATATGTTCAGTAGGTCAAATATCTGTCTGGCTGAAATGACATCATGAGAAGTAAATCTTTCGGTATATTAACTCACAGATCAAGTATACGTGGGCCATAAATGTGGTCCTGGAGGTCAAAAATTGACCTATGCATCTCTAATCTAACACCAGAAAGAGTCTGTAAGTTTATATTGTGTAAAACCTTTTGAGGAACCTTTGACCAGAGATGAGTTCAATAGGTCAGATATTGGGCTTCTCTATGACTTAGGAAGCATCTGTTGAGTCTTTGAGTATGTTTTTTAAAGTTCAAGATCAAGTACTTTTATATCGTCTAAAACCTTTTTGAGGAACCTTTGACCAGAACTGAGTTAAATAGGTCAGATATGGACTTAGATATGACCTAGGATTGACCTATATATAGCTAATATAAAAACAGGAGTCTATAAGTTTATATTGTTTAAAACCTTTTGAGGAACCTTTGACCTGAAATGAGTTCAATAGCTCAGATATGGACTACTCTATGGCTTAGAATCTATGGCTACTCTATGGCTTAGAAGTCCATGTATAGTTAAGATATGGACTTCCCTATGGCTTAGCGTATGTATGGAAAGTTCAAGATCAAGTACTTTTGGGCCAGAAATATGTTCAGCAGATCAAATATCTCTCTGGCTGAAATGAGAGCATGAGAAGTAAATCTCTCTCTATATTAACCCATATATCAAGTGCCTGTGGGCCGTATATGTGTTTCTGGAGGTCAATAATTGACCTGAGTACAGCTAATGAGTCTATAAGTTTATATTGTTTTAAGCGTTTTGAAGAACCTTTGACCAGAAATGAGTTCAATAGGTCAGATATGGACTTGTCTAGTACTTGATCTTGTCGTACTTGAACCAAACAGACCACGCTAGCAACCACGTAGCAACACCCTAGCAACCACCCAGAAAACCCTGGCAACCGCCTAGCAACACCCTGGCAATCACCCAGAAAAACCTAGCAACCACACAGCAACACCATAGCAACTACCCAAAATACCCTAACAACCGCCTAACAACCACACAGAACACCGTAGAAACCACACAGAACACCCTAGCAACCATGTGGTGAGATTTGCCTCTTAAAGCACCACTTCACATTTTCTTCTGGAAATGTGCCATAACTGTTTTCCTGGATGTCAACAATTGACCTATAGCTAATATAACATCAGAAGTCTACAAGTTATTTTTTTTTTAAAAACCCTTTGAGGAACCTTTGATAAGAAATGAGTTCAATGCATATCTAATTTAAAATCAGGAGTCTGTAATTTATATTGTTTAAAACCTTTTGAGGAACCTTTGACCAGAGATGAGTTCAATAGGTCAGATATTGGACTTCTCTTTGACTTAGGAAGCATCTGTTGGAGTCTATGAGTATGTTTGGAAAGTTCAAGATCAAGTACTTTTATATTGTTTAAAATCTTTTTGAGGAACCTTTGATAAGAAATGAGTTCAATAGGTCAGATATGGATTTCGACATGACTTAGGAATTATCTGTTTGAGTCTATGAGTATGTATGGAAAGTTCAAGATCAAGTACTTTTGGGCCAGAAATATGTTCAGTAGGTCAAATATCTGTCTGGCTGAAATGACATCATAAGTAAATCTCTCAGTATATAAACCCACAGATCAAGTATCCATGGGCCATAAATGTGTTCCTGGAGGTCAAAAATTTACCTATGCATATCTAATATAACATCAGAAGGAGTCTCTAAGTTTGTATTGTTTAAAACCTTTTGAGGAACCTTTGACCAGAATTGAGTTCAATAGGTCAGATATGAACTTCGACATGACTTAAGAAGCATCTGTTTGAGTCTATGAGTATGTATGGAAAGTTTAAGATCAAGTACTTTTGGTTGAGAAAATATGTTCAGTAGGTCAAATATCTGTCTGGCTGAAATGACATCATGAGAAGTAAATCTCTCGATATATTAACCCACAGATCAAGACCCCGTGGGCCATGAATGTGTTCCTGGAGGTCAATAATTGACCTATGTATAGCTAATATAAAATCAGGAGTCTATACGTTTATATTTTTTAAAACCTTTAGAGAACCTTTTTACCTGAAATGAGTTCAATAGCTCAGATATGGACTACTCTATGGCTTAGAAAGCATCCGTTGAGGTCTATGAGTATGTTTGTAAAGTTCAAGATCAAGTACTTTTGGTCCAGAAATATGTTCAGTAGGTCAAATATCTGTCTGGCTGGAATGACATCATGAGAAGTAAACCTCTCGGTGTATTAACCCACAGATCAAGTACCTGTGGGCCATAAATATGTTCCTGAAGGTAAAAAATGTACCTATGTATATCTAATATAACATCAGAATGAGTCTATAAGATTACATTGTTTTAAACTTTTTGAGGAACCTTTGAAAAGAACTGAGTTCAATAGGTCAGATATGAATTTCTTGATCTTGTAGTACTTGAACTATCCAGACCACCCTAGCAACCACCTACCAACACCCTAGTAACCACCCAGAACACCCTGGCAACCACCCAGGATACCCTAACAACCACATAGCAACACCATCGCAACCACCCAAAATACCCTAACAAACAATCAGAACACCGTAGAAACCACCCAAAACACACTAGCATCCGGGTGGTGAGATCAAATATTTGGGTGGTGAGATCAAATATCTAGAACCGGGTGGTGAGATCAAATATCTTGATCAAATATCTCTCCGGCTGAAATGTGAAGGAAATTTCTCTATATTAACCCACAGATCATGTCCCCGTGGGCCATAAATGTGTTCCTGGAGGTCAATAATTGACCTCTGTATAGCTAATATAAAATCAGAAGGAGTCTATAAGTTTATATTGTTTAAAACCTTTTGAGGAACCTTTGACCAGAAATTAGTTCAATAGCTAAGATATGGACTTCTCAATGGCTTAGGAAGCAACTGTTGGATTCTTAGAGTATGTATGGAAAGTTCAAGATCAAGTACTTTTGGGCCAGAAATATGTTCAGCATATCAAATATCTGTCCGGCGGAAATGACATCATTAAAAGTAAATCTCTCTCTTATTAGCCAACAGATCAAGTACCTTTCGGCCATAAATGTGTTCCTGGAGGTCAATAATTGACCTGAGTATAGCTAATGAGTCTATAAGTTTATTTTGTTTTAAAGCGTTTTGAAGATCCTTTGACCAGAAATGAGTTCAATAGGTCAGATATGGATTTCTCTAGTACTTGATCTTGTCGTACTTGAACTAACCGAACCACCCTTGCAACCATCTAGCAACATCTTAGCAACCACCCAGAAAACCCTGGCAACTAGCAACACCCTGGCAACCATCCAGATTAACCTAGCAACCGCATAGCAACACCATAGCAACCACCCAAAACACCCTAACAACCGCCTAACAACCACAGAGAAGACCAGAGAAACCACCCAGAACACCCTAGCAACCAGGTGGTGAGATTTGCCACTTCAAGCACCACTTCACATTTTCTTCTGGAAATGTGCCATAACTGTGTTCCTGGAGGTAAAAAATTGACCTATGTATAGCTAATATAAAATCAGAAGTCTACAAATTTATATTGTTTAAAACCTTTTGAGGAACCTTTGACCAGAGATGAGTTCAATAGGTCAGATATTGGGCTTCTCTAAGACTTAGGAAGCATCTGTTTGAGTCTATGAGTATGTATGGAAAGTTCAAGATCAAGTTCTTTTGGGCCAGAAATATGTTCAGTAGGTCAAATATCTGTCTGGCTGAAATGACATCATGAGAAGTAAATCTTTCGGTATATTAACTCACAGATCAAGTATACGTGGGCCATAAATGTGGTCCTGGAGGTCAAAAATTGACCTATGCATCTCTAATCTAACACCAGAAAGAGTCTGTAAGTTTATATTGTGTAAAACCTTTTGAGGAACCTTTGACCAGAGATGAGTTCAATAGGTCAGATATCGGGCTTCTCTATGACTTAGGAAGCATCTGTTGAGTCTTTGAGTATGTTTTTTAAAGTTCAAGATCAAGTACTTTTATATCGTCTAAAACCTTTTTGAGGAACCTTTGACCAGAACTGAGTTAAATAGGTCAGATATGGACTTAGATATGACTTTGGATTGACCTATATATAGCTAATATAAAAACAGGAGTCTATAAGTTTATATTGTTTAAAACCTTTTGAGGAACCTTTGACCTGAAATGAGTTCAATAGCTCAGATATGGACTACTCTATGGCTTAGAATCTATGGCTACTCTATGGCTTAGAAGTCCATGTATAGTTAAGATATGGACTTCCCTATGGCTTAGCGTATGTATGGAAAGTTCAAGATCAAGTACTTTTGGGCCAGAAATATGTTCAGCAGATCAAATATCTCTCTGGCTGAAATGAGAGCATGAGAAGTAAATCTCTCTCTATATTAACCCATATATCAAGTGCCTGTGGGCCGTATATGTGTTTCTGGAGGTCAATAATTGACCTGAGTACAGCTAATGAGTCTATAAGTTTATATTGTTTTAAGCGTTTTGAAGAACCTTTGACCAGAAATGAGTTCAATAGGTCAGATATGGACTTGTCTAGTACTTGATCTTGTCGTACTTGAACCAAACAGACCACGCTAGCAACCACGTAGCAACACCCTAGCAACCACCCAGAAAACCCTGGCAACCGCCTAGCAACACCCTGGCAATCACCCAGAAAAACCTAGCAACCACACAGCAACACCATAGCAACTACCCAAAATACCCTAACAACCGCCTAACAACCACACAGAACACCGTAGAAACCACACAGAACACCCTAGCAACCATGTGGTGAGATTTGCCTCTTAAAGCACCACTTCACATTTTCTTCTGGAAATGTGCCATAACTGTTTTCCTGGATGTCAACAATTGACCTATAGCTAATATAACATCAGAAGTCTACAAGTTATTTTTTTTTTTAAAAACCCTTTGAGGAACCTTTGATAAGAAATGAGTTCAATGCATATCTAATTTAAAATCAGGAGTCTGTAATTTATATTGTTTAAAACCTTTTGAGGAACCTTTGACCAGAGATGAGTTCAATAGGTCAGATATTGGACTTCTCTTTGACTTAGGAAGCATCTGTTGGAGTCTATGAGTATGTTTGGAAAGTTCAAGATCAAGTACTTTTATATTGTTTAAAATCTTTTTGAGGAACCTTTGATAAGAAATGAGTTCAGTAGGTCAGATATGGATTTCGACATGACTTAGGAATTATCTGTTTGAGTCTATGAGTATGTATGGAAAGTTAAAGATCAAGTACTTTTGGGCCATAAATATGTTCAGCAGATCAAATATCTGTCTGGCTGAAATGACATCATGAGAAGTAAATGTCTTTCTATATTAGCCCACAGATCAAGTACCTTTGGGCCATAAATATGTTTCTGGAGGTCAATAATTGACCTGAGTATAGCTAATGAGTCTATAAGTTTATATTGTTTTAAGCGTTTGAAGATCCTTTGACCAGAAATGAGTTCAATAGGTCAGATAAGTATTTCTCTAGTACTTGATCTTGTCGATACTTGAACCAACAAACCACCCTAGCAATCACCTAGAAAGTCTCTACCAACCACCCAGACAACCCTGGCAACCGCCTAGCAACACCCTGGCAACCACCCAGATAAACCTAATTTGTTCCTTAGGTCATATAACTGTCTTGCTGAAATGACATGAGAAGTAAATATCTCGGTATATTAACCACAGATCAGATATCCACAGCCCATAAATATGTTCCTGGATGTCAAAAATTGACCTATGTATAGCTAATGAGTCTATAAGTTTACATTGTTTTTTAACATTTTGAAGAACCTTTGACCATAAATGAGTTCAATAGGTCAGATATGGACTTCTCTAGTAGTTGATTTTGTAGTTCTTGAACCAACCAGACCACCTTAGCAATCCTAGCATCACCCTAGCAACCTCACAGGACACCCTTAGCAACACAGCAGAACACCCTAGCAACCACCTAGCAAGACCCTAGCAACCACCCAGAACACCCTGGCAACAGCCAAGTAACACCCTGGCAACCACCCAGAACACCCTGGCAACAGCCCAGTAACACTTTGGCAACCACCCAGAATAACCTAGCAACCACATAGCAACACCATAACAACCACCTAAAGTACCCTAAAAACCATCTAACAACCACATAGAACACCGTAGAAACCACCCAGAACACCCTAGCAACCAGGTGGTTAGATTTGCCTCTTTAAGCACCACTTCACATTTTCTTCTGAAAATGTGCCATAACTGTGTTCCTGGAGGTCAAAAAAACTTGACCTATGTATAGCTAATATAACATCAGAAGGTGTTTGTGAGTTTATATTGTTTAAAACCTTTTGAGGAACCTTTGACCAGAAATGAGTTCAATAGCTAAGATATGGACTTCTCTATGGTTTAGGAAGCAACTGTTGGAGTCTTAGAGTATGTATGGAAAGTTCAAGAAAAGTACTTTTGGGCCAGAAATATGTTGAGCAGATCATATATCTGTCCGCTGAAATGACATCATGAGAAGTAAATCTCTCTCTATATTAACCCACAGATCAAGTGCCTGTGGGCCATAAATGTGTTCCTGGAGGTCAATAAATGACCTGGGTGTAGCTAATGAGTCTATAAGTTTATATTGTTTTAAGCGTTTTGAAGAACCTTTCACCAGAAATGAGTTCAGTAGGTCAAATATGAACTTCTCTAGTTCTTGATCTTGTCGTACTTGAACAAAGCAACCACCTGCAACCCTGGCAACCACCTAGCAACATCCTAGCAACCACCCAGAAAACCTGGCAACCATCCAGAGTAACCTAGCAACCGCATAGCAACACCATAGCAACCACCCAAAACACCCTAACAACCGCTTAACAACCACAGAGAACACCGTAGAAACCACCCAGAACACCCTAGAAACCGGGTGGTGAGATTTGCCACTTCAAGCAGCACTTCACATTTTCTTCTGGAAATGTGTCATAAATGTGTTCCTAGAGGTCTATAATTGACCTATGTATAGCTAATATACATTAGCTACATTAGCTAGGTTTAGGAAGCAACTGTTGGAGTCTTAGAGCATGCATGGAAAGTTCAAGATCAAGTACTTTTGGACCAGAAATATGTTCAGCAGGTCAAATATCTGTCTGGCTGAAATAACATCATGAGAATTAAATCTCTCTTTAAAGTACCCTAGGATCAATTAATTACCCATAGGCTAGAAATATGTTCAGTAGGTCAAAAATGAACCTAAGTATAGATAATAATCAGAGTCTATCAGTTGATATTGTTTAAAAACCGTTGAGGAAACATTGACCTGAATTGTGTTCAGTAGGTCAGATATGGACTACTCTATGGCTTAGAATCAATTAAGGAACTTATCTATAGCTTATAAATCATCAAAAGTCAATAAGATCATATTTATTAAAACCTTTGAGGGACCTTTGACTCTTTTGCATGGATTCTACTACAAATTACTTTGTTTACTGACTTGTTACTACAAAGCATGCAATAACTTACTCGTTTCTTGTGAATTCATCTGTTTTGCAACTGAAGGGATTTAATTGCATTAGTTGTTGCAATTTCTGTGATGAAGAGAAATCGTTGCATTAGTCTTGTCTCCTAACAATACATGTAATAACTAACTCATTCCGTTGTTCAACGAAAACAACATCCAATGTTGTGCAATAAAGAATATGAACGCAAAATCTAAAATGTTTCTCTGCACATTGAAAAGAAAACACCTAACTTGTTTCATTGGATTGCATAATATATCTAACTTGTTCTTCCTTGCAATGAAAAGACAACGTGATTTTGCATGCATTTCTATTTTACAAACTAATTTGTTTATGCACAGACGAGAAAACACATGAGCTATCGCTTTACAGTGCATACAATACTCGTTCCTTTGTAAAGCGAAGTGATGTGCTTTGTACCCTTTGTTTCGCAATCAAACGTTGTGCATAAGAATAAAACATATGTAATCTGCACTTTGATGCAGTTCAGTGTTTTCAAGCACCCATTCAGTGCGCTGAATAACAAGTTAGTTATTGTATGCATAGTGATAGCTCATTTGATGTTTTCTCGTCTGTGCACAAAAAATTAGTCGTAGAATAGAAATGCATGCGAACATAAATACATTTTCTTTTCATTGTAAAGAGGAACAAGTTAGATATTTTATGCATTGCAATCACCCCGTTGTTTTGTGCAATGAAATGTGGATTGTGCATTGAAGAACGTTGTGCACTGAAGAAAACACATATGTAATATGCACTTTATTGCATTCAAGAACTAAACCCATTAAAAAACGAGCAGTCGCTTTACAATGCATACACTAACTTGTTATTTTCTGCAACGAAGAGATTTGCAAAGGCTTGTGCATTTATACTTCTGATTTACATCTATGAGCATTAGTTGTTGCATTTGTTTGATGAAGAGAAATCATTGCATTAGCTTTCTTTACAATGCATACAATAACTAACTTTTGTTTAACAATGAAACAGCATGCTTGTAATGCACACACTTCTAACGTTATGCATTAAAGAATAACTACCTCATTCCAATATTCATTGAAGAGATAGCCTTTTAAACAGACAGATATTCAATAATTGTCCTTCAATTTAAAAAGGAATAGTTTCAGTATGCGATTGCAATGCAAATCTCAATATACAATGTTAGTTCTTCCTTGCATTGAAAAGACAACGTGATTTTGCATGCATTTCTATTTTACAAACTAATTTGTTTATGCACAGACGAGAAAACACATGAGCTATCGCTTTACAGTGCATACAATACTCGTTCCTTTGTAAAGCGAAGTGATGTGCTTTGTACCCTTTGTTTCCCAATCAAACGTTGTGCATAAGAATAAAACATACGTAATCTGCACTTTGATGCAGTTCAGTGTTTTCAAGCACCCATTCAGTGCGCTGAATAACAAGTTCGTTATTGTATGCATAGTGAAAGCTCATTTGATGTTTTCTCGTCTGTGCACAAAAAATTAAGTCGTAGAATAGAAATGCATGCGAAATAAATACATTTTCTTTTCATTGTAAAGAGGAACAAGTTAGATATTTTATGCATTGCAACACCCCTTGTTTTGTGCAATGAAATGTGGATTGTGCTAGCTGAAGAAAAACATATGTAATATGCACTTTATTGCATTCAAGAACTAAACCCATTAAAAACGAGCAGTCGCTTTACAATGCATACACTAACTTGTTATTTTCTGCAACGAAGAGATTTGCAAAGGCTTATGCATTTATATTTCTGATTTACATCTATGAGCATTAGTTGTTGCATTTGTTTGATGAAGAGAAATCATTGCATTAGCTTTCTTTACAATGCATACAATAACTAACTTTTGTTTAACAATGAAACAGCATGCTTGTAATGCACACACTTCTAACGTTATGCATTAAAGAATAACTACCTCATTCCAATATTCATTGAAGAGATAGCCTTTTAAACAGACGGATATTCAATAATTGTCCTTCAATTTAAAAAGGAATAGTTTAGTATGCGATTGCTATGCAAATCTCAATATACAATGTTAGTTCTTTCTTGCATTGCAAGAAAGAACTAACACCTCTGCAATGAAAACAGATAACATGTGCTTTTCGTTTCACATTGTATATTGAGATTTGCATTGCAATCGCATACTAAACTATTCCTTTTTAAATTGAAGGACAATTATTGAATATCCATTCTATTAAAATGCACACAATAACTAAAACAATTCCTTGTGCAACTAACATATTGTGGCTTTACAATACATACAACAACTAACTCGTTCCTTTTTGCAATGAAGAGATGTACAATGCATATGATTTTGGATTCATTGCACATACAATCAAACGTTTGTGCAATAACAATAATAACACATGCTTTCGCATGCTTTTCCACACTTCAACTAACTTATTCAGTTGTGTGACTGAAGGGAAATCATTACCTTATTTGTTGCATTTGTGAAAAAACAACATCTAACGTCTAACGCTGTGCATTAAAGAATATGCACGCAGTACCTAACATGTTCCTCTGTGCAATGAAAAGAAAACACCTTATATGTTTCATTGCATTGCATAACAAATCTAACTTGTTTCTCGTTGCAAAGAAGACATAACGTGATTTTTCATGCATTTCTATTTTACAAACTAAATTTTTGTGCACAGACGAGAAAACATGAGCTGTCGCTTACAGTACATACAAAACGCGTTCCTTTGTGCAACGAAGAGATGTGCTTGTTGTACCCTTTGTTGTGCAATCAAACGTTTGTGCATTGAAGAATAAAACATATGCAATATACACTTTGATGCATTTCAGTGTTTTCAATAACCAACCCATGCATTAAATAGATAACGAGTTAGTTATTGTATGCATTGTGAACCGACAGTTCCTGTGATGTTTTCTCGTCTGTGCTTTAAAGAATAACAATAATAATACATGCTTTAGCATGCTTTACCACAATTCAACTAACTTATTCAGTTGTGTAGATGAAGGAAAATCATTGCATTAGTTGTTGCATTTGTGAAAAAAACATCTAACTTCTAACGTTGTGCATTAAAGAATATGCACGCAATAAATGAACCCGTTCCTCTGTGCATTGAAAAGAATCACCTAATATTGTTGCATTGCATTGCATAACATATCTAATTTGTTCCTCGTTGCAATTGAAAGACAACGTGATTTTGCATGCATTTCTATTCTACAAACTAATTTGTTTATGCACAGACGAGAAAACACATGAGCTATTGCTTTACAGTGCATACAATGCTCGTTCCTTTGTGCAGCGAAGAGATGTGCTTTGTACCCTTTGTTGCGCAATCAAACGTTGTGCATAAGAATAAAACATACGTAATCTGCACTTTGATGCAGTTCAGTGTTTTCAAGCACCCATTCCTAGTGCACTGAATAGATAACAAGTTAGTTATTGTATGCATAGTGATAGCTCATGTGATGTTTTCTCGTCTGTGCACAAAAAATTAGTTGTAGAATAGAAATGCATGCGAAGCACATAAATACATTTTCTTTTCATTGTAAAGAGGAACAAGTTAGATATTTTATGCATTGCAATTAAACAACACCCGTTGCTTTGTGCAAATGAAATGTGGATTGTGCATTGAAGAACGTTGTGCACTGAAGAATAACACATATGTAATATGCACTTTATTGCATTCAAGAACTAAACCCATTAAAACATCACAAGAGCGGTCGCTTTACAAAGCATACACTAACTTGTTCTTTTCTGCAACGAAGAGATTTGCAAATGCTTGTGCATTTATATTTCTGATTTACATCTATGAGCATTAGTTGTTGCATTTGTTTGATGAAGAGAAATCATTGCATTAGCTTTCTTTACAATGCATACAATAACTAACTTTTGTTTAACAATGAAACAGCATGCTTGTAATGCACACACTTCTAACGTTATGCATTAAAGAATAACTACCTCATTCCAATGTGCATTGAAGAGATAGCCTTTTAAACAGACGGATATTCAATAATTGTCCTTCAATTTAAAAAGGAATAGTTTAGTATGCGATTGCAATGCAAATCTCAATATACAATGTTAGTTCTTCTTGCATTGCAAAGAAAGAACTAACACCTATCAATGAAAACAGATAACATGTGCTTTTCGCTTTCACATTATATATTGAGATTTGCATTGCAATTGCATACTAAACTATTCCTTTTTAAATTGAAGGACAATTATTGAATATCCATTCTATTAAAATGCACACAATAACTAAAACAATTCCTCTGTGCAACTAACATATTGTGGCTTTACAATACATACAACAACTAACTCGTTCCTTTTTGCAATGAAGAGATGTACAATGCATATGATTTTGGATTCATTGCACATACAATCAAACGTTTGTGCAATAACAATAATAACACATGCTTTCGCATGCTTTTCCACACTTCAACTAACTTATTCAGTTGTGTGACTGAAGGGAAATCATTGCCTTATTTGTTGCATTTGTGAAAAAACAACATCTAACGTCTAACGCTGTGCATTAAAGAATATGCACGCAGTACCTAACATGTTCCTCTGTGCAATGAAAAGAAAACACCTTATATGTTTCATTGCATTGCATAACAAATCTAACTTGTTTCTCGTTGCAAAGAAGACATAACGTGATTTTTCATGCATTTCTATTTTACAAACTAAATTTTTGTGCACAGACAAGAAAACATGAGCTGTCGCTTACAGTACATACAAAACGCGTTCCTTTGTGCAACGAAGAGATGTGCTTGTTGTACCCTTTGTTGTGCAATCAAACGTTTGTGCATTGAAGAATAAAACATATGCAATATACACTTTGTTGCATTTCAGTGTTTTCAATAACCAACCCATGCATTAAATAGATAACGAGTTAGTTATTGTATGCATTGTGAACCGACAGTTCCTGTGATGTTTTCTCGTCTGTGCTTTAAAGAATAACAATAATAATACATGCTTTAGCATGCTTTACCACAATTCAACTAACTTATTCAGTTGTGTAGATGAAGGAAAATCATTGCATTAGTTGTTGCATTTTTGAAAAAAAATCTAACTTCTAACGTTGTGCATTAAAGAATATGCACGCAATATAATGAACCCGTTCCTCTGTGCATTGAAAAGAATCACCTAATATTGTTGCATTGCATTGCATAACATATCTAATTTGTTCCTCGTTGCAATTGAAAGACAACGTGATTTTGCATGCATTTCTATTCTACAAACTAATTTGTTTGTGCACAGACGCGAAAACACATGAGCTTTTACTTTACAGTGCATACAATGCTCGTTCATTTGTGCAGCAAAGAGTATGCTTTTGTACCCTTTGTTGCGCAATCAAACGTTGTGCATAAGAATAAAACATATGTAATCTGCACTTTGATGCAGTTCAGTGTTTTCAAGCACCCATTCCGTAGTGCACTGAATAGATAACAAGTTAGTTATTGTATGCATAGTGACAGCTTATGTGATGTTTTCTCGTCTGTGCACAAAAAATTAGTTGTAGAATAGAAATGCTTGCGAAAGCACATAAATACATTTTCTTTTCATTGCAAAGAGGAACAAGTTAGATATTTTATGCATTGCAATTAAACAACACTCGTTGCTTTGTGGAAATGAAATTTGAATTGTGCATTGAAGAACGTTGTGCACTGAAGAATAGCATATATGTAATATGCACTTTATTTGCATTCAAGAACTAAACCCATTAAAACATCACAAGAGCGGTCGCTTTACAAAGCATACACTAACTTGTTCTTTTCTGCAACGAAGAGATTTGCAAATGCTTGTGCATTTAGAATTCTGATTTAAATCTATGAGCATTAGTTGTTGCATTTGTTTGATGAAGAGAAATCATTGCATTAGCTTTCTTTACAATGCATACAATAACTAACTCTTGTTTAACAATGAAACAGCATGCTTGTAATGCACACACGTCTAACGTGCATTAAAGAATAACTACCTCATTCCAATGTGCATTGAAGAGATAGCCTTTTAAACAGTTGCTTTGCATTGCAAGAAAGAACTAACATCTCTGCAATGATAAAAGATAAATGTGCTTTTCGCTTTACATGATATATTGAGATTTGCATTGCAATTGCATAACCAACCCATGCATTAAATCAGATAACGAGTTAGTTATTGTATGCATTGTGAACCGACAGTTCCTGTGATGTTTTCTCGTCTGTGCTATTAAAGAATAACAATAATAATACATGCTTTCGCATGCTTTACCACACTTCAACTAACTTATTCAGTTGTGTAGACTGAAGGAAAATCATTGCCTTAGTTGTTGCATTTGTGAAAAAAAACATCTAACGTCTAACGTTGTGCATTAAAGAATATGCACGCAATATACTGAACACGTTCCTCTGTGCAATGAAAAGAAAACACCTAATATGTGTTGCATTGCATTGCATAACATATCTAATTTGTTCCTCGTTGCAATGAAAAGACAACGTGATTTTGCATGCATTTCTATTTTACAAACTAATTTGTTTGTGCACAGACGCGAAAACACATGAGCTATTACTTTACAGTGCATACAATGCTCGTTCCTTTGTGCAGCAAAGAGATGTGCTTTTGTACCCTTTGTTGCGCAATCAAACGTTGTGCATAAGAATAAAACATATGTAATCTGCACTTTGATGCAGTTCAGTGTTTTCAAGCACCCATTCCGTAGTGCACTGAATAGATAACAAGTTAGTTATTGTATGCATAGTGACAGCTTATGTGATGTTTTCTCGTCTGTGCACAAAAAATTAGTTGTAGAATAGAAATGCTTGCGAAAGCACATAAATACATTTTCTTTTCATTGCAAAGAGGAACAAGTTAGATATTTTATGCATTGCAATTAAACAACACTCGTTGCTTTGTGGAAATGAAATTTGGATTGTGCATTGAAGAACGTTGTGCACTGAAGAATAGCATATATGTAATATGCACTTTATTTGCATTCAAGAACTAAACCCATTAAAACATCACAAGAGCGGTCGCTTTACAAAGCATACACTAACTTGTTCTTTTCTGCAACGAAGAGATTTGCAAATGCTTGTGCATTTAGAATTCTGATTTAAATCTATGAGCATTAGTTGTTGCATTTGTTTGATGAAGAGAAATCATTGCATTAGCTTTCTTTACAATGCATACAATAACTAACTCTTGTTTAACAATGAAACAGCATGCTTGTAATGCACACACGTCTAACTGTGCATTAAAGAATAACTACCTCATTCCAATGTGCATTGAAGAGATAGCCTTTTAAACAGTTGCTTTGCATTGCAAGAAAGAACTAACATCTCTGCAATGATAAAAGATAACATGTGCTTTTCGCTTTACATGATATATTGAGATTTGCATTGCAATTGCATACTAAACTATTCCTTTTTAAATTGAAGGACAATTTTTAAAATGCACACAATAACTAAAATTATTCCTCTGTGCAACTAACATATTGTGGCTTTACAATACATACAACAACTAACTCGTTCCTTTTTGCATCGAAGGGATGTACAATGCATATGATTTTGGATTCATTGCACATACAATCAAACGTTTGTGCAATAACAATAATAACACATGCTTTCGCATGCTTTTCCACACTTCAACTCACTTATTCAGTTGTGTGACTGAAGGGAAATCATTGCCTTATTTGTTGCATTTGTGAAAAAACAACATCTAACGTCTTAACGCTGTGCATTAAAGAATATGCACGCAGTAACTAACATGTTCCTCTGTGCAATGAAAAGAAAACACCTTATATGTTTCATTGCATTGCATAACATATCTAACTTGTTCCTCGTTGCAAGAAAAGACATAACGTGATTTTTCATGCATTTCTATTTTACAAACTAATTTATTTGTGCACAGACGAGAAAACATGAGCTGTCGCTTACAGTGCATACAAAACGCGTTCCTTTGTGCAACGAAGAGATGTGCTGTTGTACCCTTTGTTGCGCAATCAAACGTTTGTGCATTGAAGAATAAAACATATGCAATATGCACTTTGATGCATTTCAGTGTTTTCAATAACCAACCCATGCATTGAATAGATAACGAGTTAGTTATTGTATGCATTGTGAACCGACAGTTCCTGTGATGTTTTCTCGTCTGTGCTATTAAAGAATAACAATAGTAATGACATGCTTTCGCATGCTTTACCACAATTCAACTAACTTATTCAGTTGTGTAGATGAAGGAAAATCATTGCCTTAGTTGTTGCATTTGTGAAAAAAACAATCTACTTCTCGTTGCTTTGTGGAAATGAAATTTGAATTGTGCATTGAAGAACGTTGTGCACTGAAGAATGGCATATATGTAATACGCACTTTAATTGCATTCAAGAACTAAACCCATTAAAACATCACAAGAGCGGTCGCTTTACAAAGCATACACGAACTTGTTCTTTTCTGCAACGAAGAGATTTGCATGCTTTCTATTTTATAAACTCATGTATTTGTGCACAGACGAGAAAACTTCTGTGCAACGAAGAGTTGTGCTGTTGTACCCTTTGTTGCGCAATCAAACTTTGTGCGTGTAGAATAAAATATATGTAATATGCACTTTTATGAACTTTCTATAAATAGTCATATACTTCTGATTCATTCAAATCCTAAGCCATATAGAATGTCCACATCTGACGAACTGAACTCATTTCTGATCAAAAGATTTTAAACCATAGAAACTTTATTGCATTCAAGAACTAAACCCTTCCTCAGTGCATTGACTAGAAAACGTGTGTTGTTTTATTGCAATGCTTAAAACACGTGATGCATTTCCATTCCACAACTTATTAATTTGTGTATTGACCAGAAAACATCACAAGAGCGGTAGCTTCACAATGCATACACTAACTCGTTCCTTTGTGCAAAGAGATTTGTAATGCTTGTTATTTTGGATTCCATTGCACATGCGATCAAGCTTTGTTTATTGTAGAATAACACCTGCTTTCGCATGCTTTTCAACACTACTAACTTATTAAGAAAGAAAGAAAATCATTGCATTAGTTTGTTGCATTTGTGTTATGAAGAGAAATCGTTCCATTTGCTGTTTTCTTTACAATGCATACAATAACCAACTCATTTCGTTGTTTAACAATGAAACAGCATTCCTGGATTGCACACGTCTAACATTGTGCATTAAAGAAAAACTACCGATGTGCATTGAAGAGATAAGCCTTTTTAAACAGTTGCTTTGCATTGCAAGAAAGAACTAACATCTGTGCAATGAAAACAGATAACATGTTTTTCGCTTTACATCATATATAGTGCTTTTGCGTTGCTTGCGTTGCACACACGTCTAAGTTGTGCATAGGCTATGTACAGTGTAATGCATGAAATAACTAACTCATTCAAATGTGCATTGAAGATATAACATATAAGTTGTTTCATTGCAATGCTTAAAATTACAATGCAACTTATTCCTCTTTGCAATAAAACATACATGCTTTTGCGTGCAGTTCCCGCTTTCCCAAACATTTACAACTAATTGTGAACTGACGAGAAACATCACAAGAGCTTTACAATGCATACACTAACTCGTTCCTTTGTGCAAAGAGATTGCAATGCTTATGCTTTTGGATTCCATTGCACTTAGCTTTGTGCATTGTAGAATAACACCTGCTTTCAAATGCTTTTCGACACTATAACTAACTAAAGTTGTGTGACTGAAAGAAAATCATTGCATTTAGTTGTAGATCGTTGCATTAGCTGTTGCTTTACAATGCAGACAATAACTAACTCATTCCTTTGTTTAACAATGAAACAGCATGCCTGCATTCTACCTACACATTCTACCTACACATCTAACGTTGTGCATGAAAGAATAACATATACAGTGCAATGCATTAAAATATCTAACTTATTCTTCTTTGCAATGAAAAGGAGCGACATATATGCTTCGCATGCATAATTAGTTGTCTATTCTACAACTAATTCCTTTGTACATTAATAAGAAAACATGCATTGCACGCACATCTAACGTTCTGCATGAAAGAATAACATATAAGCTATGTGCAATGCATGAAATAACTAATTCATTCCGATTTGCATTCCGATTTATATGAAGATATAACACTACAACTAACTTATTCAGTTGTGTAACAGAAGGGAAATCATTACATTAGTTGTTGCATTTGTGTGATGAAAATAGCTGTTGCTTTACAATGTGTATCTCATATCTATCTCATCATTTGTTCAACAAAAAAACAACATTCATTGTAGACACGTTTAAGTTGTTGCATAGTCTATGTACAAGTTCAATGCATTAAATAACTGACTCGTTCTGATGTGCATCCGCTTACAAAACATGTTTCATTGCAATGCCTAAAGTATGTAACTTTTCCTCTTTACAATAAAAAGGCATATATATTATAGACATATACATATTTCGCATGCATTTCCATTCTACCAACTAATTTGTGTATTGACGAGAAAACATCACAAGAGCGGTCGCTTTACAATGCATACACTAACTCGTTCATTTGTGCAACGAAGATATTGGCAATGCTTTTGGATTGCAGTGCACGATCAAGCTTTGTGCATTGTAGAATAACACCTGCTTTTTGCATGCTTTTAGACACTACAGCTAGGCTAAGTGATAACGTTAAGTTGAGTAACAAAGAAAATCATTGCATTAAGCCGTTGCATTTGAGTGATCAAGAGAGATCTTTGCAAGCATGCAAAATCTGAAATCAGGAATACTTCAATACAAAACGTTTGATCGCATGTGCAAAGAATCCAAATGCACAGGCATTGCACGTCTCGTCGTAGCACAAATGAACGAGTTAGTTATTGTATGCATTGTGAAAATGACAGTTCATGTAATTTTTCTCGTCAAGTGCACAACTGAATTAGTTGTAGAATGGAAATGCATGCACAAGCACATTTGTTAGGTGTTTTCGTTTCACTGCACTCCTCTGTTAGTAGATCTTGAACGTTCTAAACATGCTCATAGACTCCTTCTAATGCTTCCTCAGCTCAGCGTCACGAACCTTCTAATGTCCATATCTATTCTTCTCTTCTCTATCATTTCTGGTCAAAGGATCCTCAAAAGGTTTCAAACAATAGAAACGTTTTTTTATGTTATATTATATATGAGTACTAGATCTTGAACTTTCTAAAAATACTCATTGACTGCTTTTAATCTTACTTCAGCCATACAAGAGTCCTTATTTTACCCACTGAACCTATTTCTGGCCCAAGTGTTCTTGAACATTAAGTTATTATACAAAATGTCCTCTTATACATTTTTTTTCAGCCAGACAGAAATATGACCTAATGAACATATTTCTAGCTCAAGAGTACTTGATCTTGAACCTTCTCTACATACTCATACCTACTACTATTGATTTGGAGTGTCAATGTGAAGGACACCGTGAGAACAGAGGACCTCTAGTGATAAACAAGGGAACACAACCAGACACTGTGACAAGATGCATAAAATAACTGGTACAATGAAGAAACACATCTGCGTTGTGTATTGAAGAATAAACTATGTACTTATTTCATTGCATTGTATACAATAAGTTACTATAGAATCTATAGTGTTGTGCATAACACTTGACTGCAATGCAAAACAACTACTCGTTATTCCGTTGTGCGAGATAACACAACATATGTGTTATGATTGCGACATACGTTTAAACTTAATCCGATATGCACTGAAGAGATAGATGACATTACTGTTTCATATGATTGATATTGATAGGCTATTGATCTAACTAAGCAAAAATGACTTCTGTCACAGCAATAATTTGTTCGTTTTTTTGCACACACCACAATAGTGCAGGTCGCACTTTTAATTTTTTTTACAGTATTTTTTTATTTCCAAATCAAAAAGCATATTCTCAGGTGTCAGAGAAATTATTTGCACAGCAGAAACGAAACATTAAAACAAGATGCATCTTTTCACAGGGAGAATAGGCCCTACTTCATTTCAATTATTGCTATACAAATAAACTTGAATTGAATTTCAATTAGTGTTTATTTGCAATGCATTTTATTGCATTCCTGCTGTGCATAGAACATCTAGTAAATGAGATGAAAGCCACTGATAACGTTAAACGTGTGCCATGATTAATGGACGATTGCTGCCATCTATTGGAAACCAAACAAAAAATAAAATAATGTGACATTTTAACTAAAGCCGCTAGATGGCCATTTCCACTCACCTTCACGTTTTTTCATTTAGAAATTAGAATATGAGGGAAATAAATAAAATCCCATTAAAATAAAATAAAATACACTGGAATACAGCATTTAATGCAAATCAGGAAGGTGTGAAAAGCACATGAGTGTAAGTGCGATTTAGTTCTCGTATGCAATGAGATCTCTTGTGCAATCTGTGTATATCCGCATAGAAAAATACATTTCTCATTATGAGTAACAGTTATATTTTTTTAACAGTTATAATTCGTGAAGATCTTATGCAATGATTGCTGTCATCGAATCAAAAAAGCATATAAAACGAAAATAATATGCAGTTTCCATAGACAGTAAAAGAAGCCAATTTCAGCGATGGCATGTGCCATTTCCATACAAGTATCAATCTTTACACAAGTGTCCCATTTATGAGACGTTAGAAAAAAAGTATGTGTGTTATTTATTAGAGTTCAGGACATCTGCAAAAGCAATCACATCCTGCTAGGCTGATCCAAATACATCATTCTACATGATTGTTTACTTTGGAGAAATCAAAATGCTCCAAACATACAATCATGTTTTTTGCTAAGTTGAACTGACATTTATTCAGTGTATTACAGAGCAAATTAAATGTAATATTGTAACGTTTACATTTATTTCCTTTTTTACACTTGATGTACTTGATGTGGTAACATTTGTTCTGCTGAACACAAAGGAAGATATTTGGAAGAATGTTTTAATCAAACAGATCTCATTCCCCATTGACTACCATAGTAATATATGGTAGTCAATGAGGAATGAGATCTGTTACACATTCTTCCAAATATCTTCCTTTGTGTTCAGCAGAACAAATAAACACATAGAGGTTTTGAACAACATGAGGGTGAGTAAATACTGACAGAATTTTCATTTTTGGGTGAACTAACCCTTTAAGGCATTGACAGTTTGACTGACTTTAAAGGAACGTTGTTGTACCATGCTGGAATAAAGTTCATGAATGGTCGTTCTTTCCCATAGAAACTTGTAAAACTATGTTGGGTGGACCTCTGTGCCTCTAGGGTGGTTCGCAAGAACATGTTGTAGGCTATATTTTAAGGTTAAATGCGTAAATCTCGTGCTCTCTGAGAGATCATCAAAATTAAGAACTTCAACCCACGAAAATGTAAAAAAAAAAATCTTGCAATGTATATCAGACCGGCCTCGCGGCCTTCGAAACACCACCGGCCCACCGGGAAAACTCCCGACTCTCCCAATTGCCACTCCGCTAAGTTACTCAACCAGTCTGATAAACAAGGTGTTACTGAAGCACAACTGTCAGTAGATATAACATGATTTCTCCAGCTCATAACATTACGTTTGATATCATTTTTTCTTAAATGATGGAAACCTAATTTCCCCCATTGTAGATGAAATAATTAATTAATTGAAGACATATAGGGCCTAGGCTTATATACACACACAAATTAATTTAGTTTATTCAATTATAATTCAGTTTAGTTGGGATAACAGTGTTTGTTCTTCAGCATAATGATAACCACAACATTCAATAACAGAAACAACTCTAAATGTCCAACTGAACATTAAAAATGAAATTAGTGCTATTTGCTAAGCCTTTTATTGCATTACTGATGTGCACAGAACTTCCAACACGAGAAGAAAGCAATTTCATTCATTATGTTAACATGAAAAATGTGCATGATTTAGGGGAGGTTCTGCCATCTGTTGGAAACCTAACACAGTTAAAGCAAGACGAAATTTCAATATAGCCACTAGATGGCTGCATTAATAAGAGTTTGTGGTCTTTGATACAGTTATGAATGTCTGTAACAAGAAAGCTTTGCTGATGAAAATAATCTGTTAATAAGATATAACCACTATTGGTCAGTGATAAGATTAGCCTACTGAATTATTCTCTATTAATAATAAATAACCACTGGTCATTGATAAGATTAATGAATTATTAAAAAATTTCAATACAAATTTCAATATATTTTCAATAAAATAACATATAAACCTCTGTTCATTCTCAATAAGAGCTTCTGCTGACGTCTAAAGTCAGGTTGGTTAGTAGGCCGAACAAGTGAAGCTAGTAATGCTGTTTGTGGAGGTGTTTAATCAGATCTTCAAGAGATGTATTGTCTTCTTTTATTTCCATTTGATTTCAGGCCAACACAGTCTCATGAAAATGCGTATCAATACCACGAATGTCATTTCTCGTGGCATTTATACGCCAAAAAATATATGCTACGCACTAAAAAACCCTGGGGGTGGGGAGTTCGTGCTTATTTTACGCCAAAAAGGGCATCATATGTACGCGAAAAACGCAGTACCGTAAACACGCAAAAACTGTTTTTTGCGTAGGCCTATAAATGCCACGAGAAATGACATTCGTGCTATAGATAAGAATTTTCATGAGATCGGTTAACAGACACATTAACATTGATTTAACAATGTTCCGAGGGTTGTAGGCAGTAAAACACACATTCACACCTATAGAAAATGTAGTGTCTGCAGTTCACACATCTTTGGTGTGAGGGTAAAGACGTTATCGCTCAGCTGGGACTCGAATCTTTCGCCACTTCCCTTAATATCAGACATAAGAGACAGAGACGTGTTCACAGCAAAACCCTCAGTGTTAAATTAAAACACATTTGTTATACGAAAAAAAAACATGACAAAATATGATAAGGTATTTCTTTTATTTTCAAAACCATCACGCAGTGGCCTGGTGCACTAATCTCTAATTATATTAATTGTTAATTTTGTGTGATTGACAGTATTATTCAACAGATCCAGTAATGTTATGATTAATCACAGGTTAATGAAAACCTGATCAAAAGGAACTCTTAAATGTAATAATTTAATTCATAAGTTTATATTGTTTAAAACCTTTAGAGAAACTTTGAACAGAAATAAGTTCAATAGGTCAGATATGGACTTCTCTATATAGAGAAGTCCATATCTGACCTATTCGTGGTATTGATACGCATTTTCATGAGACTGTGTTGGCCTGAAATCAAATGGAAATAAAAGAAGACAATACATCTCTGAAGATCTGATTAAACACCTCCACAAACAGCATTACTAGCTTCACTTGTTCGGCCTACTAACCAACCTGACTTTAGACGTCAGCAGAAGCTCTTATTGAGAATGAACAGAGGTTTATATGTTATTTTATTGAAAATATATTGAAATTTGTATTGAAATTTTTTAATAATTCATTAATACTTATCAATGACCAGTGGTTATTTATTATTAATAGAGAATAATTCAGTAGGCTAATCTTATCACTGACCAATAGTGGTTATATCTTATTAACAGATTATTTTCATCAGCAAAGCTTTCTTGTTACAGACATTCATAACTGTATCAAAGACCACAAACTCTTATTAATGCAGCCATCTAGTGGCTATATTGAAATTTCGTCTTGCTTTAACTGTGTTAGGTTTCCAACAGATGGCAGAACCTCCCCCTAAATCATGCACATTTTTCATGTTAACATAATGAATGAAATTGCTTTCTTCTCGTGTTGGAAGTTCTGTGCACATCAGTAATGCAATAAAAGGCTTAGCAAATAGCACTAATTTCATTTTTAATGTTCAGTTGGACATTTAGAGTTGTTTCTGTTATTGAATGTTGTGGTTATCATTATGCTGAAGAACAAACACTGTTATCCCAACTAAACTGAATTATAATTGAATAAACTAAATTAATTTGTGTGTGTATATAAGCCTAGGCCCTATATGTCTTCAATTAATTAATTATTTCATCTACAATGGGGGAAATTAGGTTTCCATCATTTAAGAAAAATGATATCAAACGTAATGTTATGAGCTGGAGAAATCATGTTATATCTACTGACAGTTGTGCTTCAGTAACACCTTGTTTATCAGACTGGTTGAGTAACTTAGCGGAGTGAGCAATTGGGAAAGTCGAGAGTTTCCCGGTGGGCCGGTGGTGTTTCGAGGCCGCGAGGGCCGGTCTGATATACATTGCAAGATTTTTTTTTTTTACATTTTCGTGGGTTGAAGTTCTTAATTTTGATGATCTCTCAGAGAGCACGAGATTTACGCATTTAACCTTAAAATATAGCCTACAACATGTTCTTGCGAACCACCCTAGAGGCACAGAGGTCCATCCAACATAGTTTTACAAGTTTCTATGGGAAAGAACGACCATTCATGAACTTTATTCCAGCATGGTACAACAACGTTCCTTTAAAGTCAGTCAAACTGTCAATGCCTTAAAGGGTTAGTTCACCCAAAAATGAAAATTCTGTCAGTATTTACTCACCCTCATGTTGTTCAAAACCTCTATGTGTTTATTTGTTCTGCTGAACACAAAGGAAGATATTTGGAAGAATGTGTAACAGATCTCATTCCTCATTGACTACCATATATTACTATGGTAGTCAATGGGGAATGAGATCTGTTTGATTAAAACATTCTTCCAAATATCTTCCTTTGTGTTCAGCAGAACAAATGTTACCACATCAAGTACATCAAGTGTAAAAAAGGAAATAAATGTAAACGTAACAATATTACATTTAATTTGCTCTGTAATACACTGAATAAATGTCAGTTCAACTTAGCAAAAAACATGATTGTATGTTTGGAGCATTTTGATTTCTCCAAAGTAAACAATCATGTAGAATGATGTATTTGGATCAGCCTGAGCAGGATGTGATTGCTTTTGCAGATGTCCTGAACTCTAATAAATAACACACATACTTTTTTTCTAACGTCTCATAAATGGGACACTTGTGTAAAGATTGATACTTGTATGGAAATGGCACATGCCATCGCTGAAATTGGCTTCTTTTACTGTCTATGGAAACTGCATATTATTTTCGTTTTATATGCTTTTTTGATTCGATGACAGCAATCATTGCATAAGATCTTCACGAATTATAACTGTTAAAAAATATAACTGTTACTCATAATGAGAAATGTATTTTTCTATGCGGATATACACAGATTGCACAAGAGATCTCATTGCATACGAGAACTAAATCGCACTTACACTCATGTGCTTTTCACACCTTCCTGATTTGCATTAAATGCTGTATTCCAGTGTATTTTATTTTATTTTAATGGGATTTTATTTATTTCCCTCATATTCTAATTTCTAAATGAAAAAACGTGAAGGTGAGTGGAAATGGCCATCTAGCGGCTTTAGTTAAAATGTCACATTATTTTATTTTTTGTTTGGTTTCCAATAGATGGCAGCAATCGTCCATTAATCATGGCACACGTTTAACGTTATCAGTGGCTTTCATCTCATTTACTAGATGTTCTATGCACAGCAGGAATGCAATAAAATGCATTGCAAATAAACACTAATTGAAATTCAATTCAAGTTTATTTGTATAGCAATAATTGAAATGAAGTAGGGCCTATTCTCCCTGTGAAAAGATGCATCTTGTTTTAATGTTTCGTTTCTGCTGTGCAAATAATTTCTCTGACACCTGAGAATATGCTTTTTGATTTGGAAATAAAAAAATACTGTAAAAAAAATTAAAAGTGCAACCTGCACTATTGTGGTGTGTGCAAAAAAACGAACAAATTATTGCTGTGACAGAAGTCATTTTTGCTTAGTTAGATCAATAGCCTATCAATATCAATCATATGAAACAGTAATGTCATCTATCTCTTCAGTGCATATCGGATTAAGTTTAAACGTATGTCGCAATCATAACACATATGTTGTGTTATCTCGCACAACGGAATAACGAGTAGTTGTTTTGCATTGCAGTCAAGTGTTATGCACAACACTATAGATTCTATAGTAACTTATTGTATACAATGCAATGAAATAAGTACATAGTTTATTCTTCAATACACAACGCAGATGTGTTTCTTCATTGTACCAGTTATTTTATGCATCTTGTCACAGTGTCTGGTTGTGTTCCCTTGTTTATCACTAGAGGTCCTCGTTTTCACGGTGTCCTTCACATTGACACTCCAAATCAATAGTAGTAGGTATGAGTATGTAGAGAAGGTTCAAGATCAAGTACTCTTGAGCTAGAAATATGTTCATTAGGTCATATTTCTGTCTGGCTGAAAAAAAATGTATAAGAGGACATTTTGTATAATAACTTAATGTTCAAGAACACTTGGGCCAGAAATAGGTTCAGTGGGTAAAATAAGGACTCTTGTATGGCTGAAGTAAGATTAAAAGCAGTCAATGAGTATTTTTAGAAAGTTCAAGATCTAGTACTCATATATAATATAACATAAAAAAACGTTTCTATTGTTTGAAACCTTTTGAGGATCCTTTGACCAGAAATGATAGAGAAGAGAAGAATAGATATGGACATTAGAAGGTTCGTGACGCTGAGCTGAGGAAGCATTAGAAGGAGTCTATGAGCATGTTTAGAACGTTCAAGATCTACTAACAGAGGAGTGCAGTGAAACGAAAACACCTAACAAATGTGCTTGTGCATGCATTTCCATTCTACAACTAATTCAGTTGTGCACTTGACGAGAAAAATTACATGAACTGTCATTTTCACAATGCATACAATAACTAACTCGTTCATTTGTGCTACGACGAGACGTGCAATGCCTGTGCATTTGGATTCTTTGCACATGCGATCAAACGTTTTGTATTGAAGTATTCCTGATTTCAGATTTTGCATGCTTGCAAAGATCTCTCTTGATCACTCAAATGCAACGGCTTAATGCAATGATTTTCTTTGTTACTCAACTTAACGTTATCACTTAGCCTAGCTGTAGTGTCTAAAAGCATGCAAAAAGCAGGTGTTATTCTACAATGCACAAAGCTTGATCGTGCACTGCAATCCAAAAGCATTGCCAATATCTTCGTTGCACAAATGAACGAGTTAGTGTATGCATTGTAAAGCGACCGCTCTTGTGATGTTTTCTCGTCAATACACAAATTAGTTGGTAGAATGGAAATGCATGCGAAATATGTATATGTCTATAATATATATGCCTTTTTATTGTAAAGAGGAAAAGTTACATACTTTAGGCATTGCAATGAAACATGTTTTGTAAGCGGATGCACATCAGAACGAGTCAGTTATTTAATGCATTGAACTTGTACATAGACTATGCAACAACTTAAACGTGTCTACAATGAATGTTGTTTTTTTGTTGAACAAATGATGAGATAGATATGAGATACACATTGTAAAGCAACAGCTATTTTCATCACACAAATGCAACAACTAATGTAATGATTTCCCTTCTGTTACACAACTGAATAAGTTAGTTGTAGTGTTATATCTTCATATAAATCGGAATGCAAATCGGAATGAATTAGTTATTTCATGCATTGCACATAGCTTATATGTTATTCTTTCATGCAGAACGTTAGATGTGCGTGCAATGCATGTTTTCTTATTAATGTACAAAGGAATTAGTTGTAGAATAGACAACTAATTATGCATGCGAAGCATATATGTCGCTCCTTTTCATTGCAAAGAAGAATAAGTTAGATATTTTAATGCATTGCACTGTATATGTTATTCTTTCATGCACAACGTTAGATGTGTAGGTAGAATGTGTAGGTAGAATGCAGGCATGCTGTTTCATTGTTAAACAAAGGAATGAGTTAGTTATTGTCTGCATTGTAAAGCAACAGCTAATGCAACGATCTACAACTAAATGCAATGATTTTCTTTCAGTCACACAACTTTAGTTAGTTATAGTGTCGAAAAGCATTTGAAAGCAGGTGTTATTCTACAATGCACAAAGCTAAGTGCAATGGAATCCAAAAGCATAAGCATTGCAATCTCTTTGCACAAAGGAACGAGTTAGTGTATGCATTGTAAAGCTCTTGTGATGTTTCTCGTCAGTTCACAATTAGTTGTAAATGTTTGGGAAAGCGGGAACTGCACGCGAAAGCATGTATGTTTTATTGCAAAGAGGAATAAGTTGCATTGTAATTTTAAGCATTGCAATGAAACAGCTTATATGTTATATCTTCAATGCACATTTGAATGAGTTAGTTATTTCATGCATTACACTGTACATAGCCTATGCACAACTTAGACGTGTGTGCAACGCAAGCAACGCAAAAGCACTATATATGATGTAAAGCGAAAAACATGTTATCTGTTTTCATTGCACAGATGTTAGTTCTTTCTTGCAATGCAAAGCAACTGTTTAAAAAGGCTTATCTCTTCAATGCACATCGGTAGTTTTTCTTTAATGCACAATGTTAGACGTGTGCAATCCAGGAATGCTGTTTCATTGTTAAACAACGAAATGAGTTGGTTATTGTATGCATTGTAAAGAAAACAGCAAATGGAACGATTTCTCTTCATAACACAAATGCAACAAACTAATGCAATGATTTTCTTTCTTTCTTAATAAGTTAGTAGTGTTCGAAAAGCATGCGAAAGCAGGTGTTATTCTACAATAAACAAAGCTTGATCGCATGTGCAATGGAATCCAAAATAACAAGCATTACAAATCTCTTTGCACAAAGGAACGAGTTAGTGTATGCATTGTGAAGCTACCGCTCTTGTGATGTTTTCTGGTCAATACACAAATTAATAAGTTGTGGAATGGAAATGCACACGTGTTTTAAGCATTGCAATAAAACAACACACGTTTTCTAGTCAATGCACTGAGGAAGGGTTTAGTTCTTGAATGCAATAAAGTTTCTATGGTTTAAAATCTTTTGATCAGAAATGAGTTCAGTTCGTCAGATGTGGACATTCTATATGGCTTAGGATTTGAATGAATCAGAAGTATATGACTATTTATAGAAAGTTCATAAAAGTGCATATTACATATATTTTATTCTACACGCACAAAGTTTGATTGCGCAACAAAGGGTACAACAGCACAACTCTTCGTTGCACAGAAGTTTTCTCGTCTGTGCACAAATACATGAGTTTATAAAATAGAAAGCATGCAAATCTCTTCGTTGCAGAAAAGAACAAGTTCGTGTATGCTTTGTAAAGCGACCGCTCTTGTGATGTTTTAATGGGTTTAGTTCTTGAATGCAATTAAAGTGCGTATTACATATATTAGGAAGCATATGTTGGCCTAGCAGAGAAGCGATCAAACACTTCCACGTTTCATCGGTAGAGCCAGGCGTCAAAATCTCACGAGGAGGCTGCAGGTCACATACCGTACACTTTCACACTAGCACTTTTGGTGCGCACCTGGGTTCGAATGACGTTAGAGTTCGGTTCGTTTGGATGATGTGAACGCTGTCTTCCGAACTCGGATGCGCACCCGCCGAGTGGAACCACACCGCAGAAGTGAACCGCTATATTGATGACGTATAATGTGGTCTTATGAGTTTTGCGACAGACAAATGTGTTTCTGTATCTTTTCTTTGAAAAAAACAAAAAAAAAACAAAAAAAAAAAACAGATAATGTTCACTTTATTCATTAAATAAATAAACATAAAATTACAATTCTGTGAATCCGATCACACCTGGTCAGGGCCGGATTAACCATAGGTGACACCGGGCGAGTGCCCAGGGGCCAATGGGGGCACCAAATCATTAAAACAATGACTAGAACTTTAAAATATTTGTCATATTTTATAAACGTATTAACTATATAGTTAATAGATATATATGTAATACATATTTATTTATGCTTTTGTAATTGCATTTTGGTAAGTGCCCCCTACCCTCCCCCGATCTTGGTTCATTCCACAGTGAAACACTGCCGCCCATTGCGTTTCGTTCTACTTTCATTTTGTTTGCATTCGCTGCTAGGTAACGACTAACGCCCGTTTCACACATACTCCGTTTGCAGTGCGTATGCGGTCCGTATTTTTTCCGTACCCATGTTAACAGGTTAAAGCTTTCACACTGCACGCGGATGCAGTTCGTCGATCCGTTCCAGTTGCGGTGCGTATACAGCAGTGCAGAGATCGTTTCCGTGCCAGATTTCTGCTGTGCTGTAAACGCAGAAATAAAGTGACAGCGCACGGTTCGTGGTCAAAATGATCTCAGATTGACCTCGAAATGTATTAGTTTCACCATAAATGCATTTAATTCATTAAAATATAGTAATCTCTCCATAAATTTATATTTAATTGTTTTTTCTTTTTACTTTAAGACATTATATATAAGTAATGCATGGAATTGTAGGCTATGCATTCGTTGTTTAAATTGTGTTTAAAAGTGCATGCGTCCATTAAAGTTTGTAAAAGTGTACAAAGAGAATCGCAATGCTGGCAAAACTTTTATTTTAATACAAGTTGCTGCATAGGGTGAACATATTTTGATTAGCAAAAACCAGGACACATGGCTCGGCAAACAAATGATACTCGAAGTTTACTCAAAGATGCCTTATTAATTTCAATACATTTAATAAAGGCTATGCGCCCTCTGTGGATAGAAAATTGTTATATTAAGATACAAATTCAGATAGGCTTCTCAGAGGATGATCAACATGTTTTATGAAAGGTTTAAAAATAATGAATGAAATAATGATAAAAAATAATGTCTCTTCTGTATTAGAAAAATAAATATATAAATATTAATTAGAAAAATAAATACCTTCAAATTGAACAAAATACCTCCCACAAACTTACAAAACTAGTTTTCTTCCTTTTTATCCTGTTTTCTTCCTCATCCTCCTTGTTTACCCATCTCCTATATTTTGCTGTAAAGCTTTTTTTTTAAAACCGACATCACTTTATAAAAAACGGCCAGGGCCGGGTTTCCCGATAACGATGTATCTTAGCTCTTAAGAGCGCTCTCTACGTGCAAGGTTACGAACGATCGCAGCAATTCCACGTGCGTTTCCCAAAAATGCACTTAACATGAACGCGCGAGAACGCGTTCTACGTGCTACTTAAGCGTCGCTATCCATTCGCGAAGTGCTGAAATATAACTTTATATGGAGTCGTATTCTGAACGTTTAACCTAATAATCGTCATTTGTTGTGGGTTAGAAATCAAGACAAGTCTATATGGATATAAAACACCACGCTGACAAAATGGATGAAAAAAAAACAAAAAAAAAAAACAAGAGAAGATAAAATTAATGTCCTTCCAGAGGAGATAGAGGGAAACAAAGATTTTATTTTTAACAGATTTAAAGGACACCATACAAATAAGGAAAAAAAAAACATCTGGAAGGCCATGTCACATTGCAAACTAACTGCAAACGTGTTCAAAGATCGGGATGGAGGTCTGCGAGAAATACCCAATAGTGGCTGGTTTTCGTGCACGTCAGCAAGTCATTGACAGATTTTTTTTTAATTCATCCCTATTTTGTCCGGTCTTTAAAGCATATTTCCCAGATTACTTATTTTATGTTTTTTTTTTCATTCATTTAATTTAGATGTGTAGGCCTATTTCTATTTTTCTTCCCGTTTTAATTATTTAATTTACTAATTTAAACAAAACACGAGTACAACAAGTGTACAATCAAAACCTATATATTAGGCTACTTACGTTGCAGTGTAATCTATTGAATCTAGATAAAAGTGTAATCTGCCGGTCATCCTGCAGGTGACCTCATAACTCTGTCTTCTTACGATGCACTTGGGGATGTACGATTACTCCAGAGCACTCGTAGTTCTACGAAGATTTTCAAGTGCTACTTAAGTTACGATGCTTTTGGGAAACAGACCATAATATTAAGATCATTCGATACGATCGTTTTTACGATCAACTTAGGCTTACGATGCTTTTGGGAAACGCAGCCCAGGACAGGACGTGAAAACAGGACATGTCCTGGGATAACAGGGCTGTTGGTCACTGGTCACCCTATTGCTACATAACTTCTGAATTTGAAATAAAAATAGTGAGTGTTTGTGGTACAGCATACGCACTGCAAACGCAGCATATGTGAAAGTATTTTAGCGCGTGCTGCTCCTGTACCGGATGCGCACCGCAACACTCACCGCATACGCACTGCACACGGAGTATGTGTGAAACGGGCGTAAGACTTTATAGATACTCTTGAAAATCTATTACAGCTTTTATGTGTAAACTGCTTGAAAGACTTTATAGAGTCTTGAAAATGTATTACAGCTTTTATGTCAAACTGCTTGAAAGACTTTAGTCTTGAAAATGTATAACAGCTTTTATGTGTAAAATGTTCATAAGACTTTATAGGTAGCCTGGTCTTTTATATATGTCATACAGTTTTTATGTGTGAACTGTTTATAGGACTTAGTCTGATATGTTATACAGTTTTTTATATATTATATTTATTGTACATTTTCAAATTTTCAGACAAATAGACAATACAATCACAGGACAGAACCAAACACACATAAAAAAACCTCCTGCAGTTATGAGACATTATAAATCATGGGTGAAATTTTACAACTTGACCTCATGAGATATACATATACCTTACGTTAAAGACAGAGTTCAACTGAAATAACAATGAAATCCTAATAAAATAAAATAAAAAATGAACAGAAAAACATTAAGCTTCGTTATTGTTGATTTTTAACAAGTGATTAAAAAGAGGCCTCCAAGACGCTTCAAATTTCTCTATATTTCCGGAAATAGTATATCTGAGTCTCTCCACGTGCAAAGTGGAGGAAAGTTCTGACAATCAAAACTTGAATAGAGGCTTCGAATTTTTCTTCCACATGGAGAGTATAGATTTTTTGGCAATCACCAAGCCATACTGTATGGGCAGTCGGATAGCATTATTAAGGCGCAACAAAGAGGCCGACCAGCCAAGAATCAATGGCAGTCGCAGGATCCAAGGGAAGCTCACAAGCATAAACTTCAGAAAGAAACTGAAAAACGTCTGACCAAAATTCACCCAGTTTTGGGCATGCTCAGAAAAGATGACCAAGAGAGCCCTCCGCAAATTCACACTTATTGCAGAGAGTGGACTTATTTGCAGAGAGTGGACTTATTCACACTTATTTGCACAGTAGGATAGAAAGAATTCAGTTTAACTCTTGAGTAATGTAATCTGTGCAACACCTTGCTGAATAAGTTGGTGCCTGGCATTAATAGAGCAGGTGTATATATTTTTAAGACATTTTTCCCAGTCCTCCTCTGAGAGCTGAACATCTAGTTCCTCTTCCCAAAGACTTTTCGGGTGAATAGTGGAGAAATCTAACTGACTAGTGAAGAAATCAACAAATTTTGTAACTAACTTTGGAGTGTTGGGAGTGGAAGTAAGCAATTTATATAATTCATTGTTGGTTGATAATATTTCAAAATTTGGCACAGCGGAACGAACATAATTTCTAATTTGTAGGTATCTAAAGAAATGTGAAGCAGGAAGGTCATATTTCTCTGTTAGTTGAGTGAATGTGGCAAAATTATTGTCAATATATAAATCTCTCAAGCTAAGGATTCCTTTTCTAGCCCAACCTGTGAACACTGGATCTAATAGTGAAGGTTTAAAGACATGGTTACGACAGACAGGAGCAAGAAGAGAGAGGTATTTGGCAATTTAAATTCAATTCTTGAATGCAATAAAGTTTCTATGGTTTAAAATCTTTTGATCAGAAATGAGTTCAGTTCGTCAGATGTGGACATTCTATATGGCTTAGGATTTGAATGAATCAGAAGTATATGACTATTTATAGAAAGTTCATAAAAGTGCATATTACATATATTTTATTCTACACGCACAAAGTTTGATTGCGCAACAAAGGGTACAACAGCACAACTCTTCGTTGCACAGAAGTTTTCTCGTATGTGCACAAATACATGAGTTTATAAAATAGAAAGCATGCAAATCTCTTCGTTGCAGAAAAGAACAAGTTCGTGTATGCTTTGTAAAGCGACCACTCTTGTGATGTTTTAATGGGTTTAGTTCTTGAATGCAATTAAAGTGCGTATTACATATATTAGGAAGCATATGTTGGCCTAGCAGAGAGCGATCAAACACTTCCACGTTTCATCGGTAGAGCCAGGCGTCAAAATCTCAGCGAGGAGGCTGCAGGTCACATACCGTACACTTTCACACTAGCACTTTTGGTGCGCACCTAGGTTCGAATGAGCGTTAGAGTTCGATTCGTTTGGATGATGTGAACGCTGTCTTCCGAACTCGGATGCGCACCCGCCGAGTGGAACCACACCGCAGAAGTGAACCGCTATATTGATGACGTATAATGTGGTCTTATGAGTTTTGCGACAGACAAATGTGTTTCTGTATCTTTTCTTTGAAAAAAACAAAAAAAAAAACAAAAAAAAAACAGATAATGTTCACTTTATTCATTAAATAAATAAACATAAAATTACAATTCTGTGAATCCGATCACACCTGGTCAGGGCCGGATTAACCATAGGTGACACCGGGCGGAGTGCCCAGGGGCCAATGGGGGGCACCAAATCATTAAAACAATGACTAGAACTTTAAAATATTTGTCATATTTTATAAACGTATTAACTATATAGTTAATAGATATATATGTAATACATATTTATTTATGCTTTTGTAATTGCATTTTGGTAAGTGCCCCCTACCCTCCCCCGATCTTGGTTCATTCCACAGTGAAACACTGCCGCCCATTGCGTTTCGTTCTACTTTCATTTTGTTTGCATTCGCTGCTAGGTAACGACTAACGCCCGTTTCACACATACTCCGTTTGCAGTGCGTATGCGGTCCGTATTTTTTTCCGTACCCATGTTAACAGGTTAAAGCTTTCACACTGCACGCGGATGCAGTCCGTCGATCCGTTCCAGTTGCGGTGCGTATACAGCAGTGCAGAGATCGTTTCCGTGCCGAGTCTATTTCTGCTGTGCTGTAAACGCAGAAATAAAGTGACAGCGCACGGTTCGTGGTCAAAATGATCTCAGATTGACCTCGAAATGTATTAGTTTCACCATAAATGCATTTAATTCATTAAAATATAGTAATCTCTCCATAAATTTATATTTAATTGTTTTTTCTTTTTACTTTAAGACATTATATATATAAGTAATGCATGGAATTGTAGGCTATGCATTCGTTGTTTAAATTGTGTTTAAAAGTGCATGCGTCCATTAAAGTTTGTAAAAGTGTACAAAGAGAATCGCAATGCTGGCAAAACTTTTATTTTAATACAAGTTGCTGCATAGGGTGAACATATTTTGATTAGCAAAAACCAGGACACATGGCTCGGCAAACAAATGATACTCGAAGTTTACTCAAAGATGCCTTATTAATTTCAATACATTTAATAAAGGCTATGCGCCCTCTGTGGATAGAAAATTGTTATATTAAGATACAAATTCAGATAGGCTTCTCAGAGGATGATCAACATGTTTTATGAAAGGTTTAAAAATAATGAATGAAATAATGATAAAAAATAATGTCTCTTCTGTATTAGAAAAATAAATATATAAATATTAATTAGAAAAATAAATACCTTCAAATTGAACAAAATACCTCCCACAAACTTACAAAACTAGTTTTCTTCCTTTTTATCCTGTTTTCTTCCTCATCCTCCTTGTTTACCCATCTCCTATATTTTGCTGTAAAGCTTTTTTTTTAAAACCGACATCACTTTATAAAAAACGGCCAGGGCCGGGTTTCCCGATAACGATGTATCTTAGCTCTTAAGAGCGCTCTCTACGTGCAAGGTTACGAACGATCGCAGCAATTCCACGTGCGTTTCCCAAAAATGCACTTAACATGAACGCGCGAGAACGCGTTCTACGTGCTACTTAAGCGTCGCTATCCATTCGCGAAGTGCTGAAATATAACTTTATATGGAGTCGTATTCTGAACGTTTAACCTAATAATCGTCATTTGTTGTGGGTTAGAAATCAAGACAAGTCTATATGGATATAAAACACCACGCTGACAAAATGGATGAAAAAAAAACAAAAAAAAAAAAACAAGAGAAGATAAAATTAATGTCCTTCCAGAGGAGATAGAGGGAAACAAAGATTTTATTTTTAACAGATTTAAAGGACACCATACAAATAAGGAAAAAAAAAACATCTGGAAGGCCATGTCACATTGCAAACTAACTGCAAACGTGTTCAAAGATCGGGATGGAGGTCTGCGAGAAATACCCAATAGTGGCTGGTTTTCGTGCACGTCAGCAAGTCATTGACAGATTTTTTTTTAATTCATCCCTATTTTGTCCGGTCTTTAAAGCATATTTCCCAGATTACTTATTTTATGTTTTTTTTTTCATTCATTTAATTTAGATGTGTAGGCCTATTTCTATTTTTCTTCCCGTTTTAATTATTTAATTTACTAATTTAAACAAAACACGAGTACAACAAGTGTACAATCAAAACCTATATATTAGGCTACTTACGTTGCAGTGTAATCTATTGAATCTAGATAAAAGTGTAATCTGCCGGTCATCCTGCAGGTGACCTCATAACTCTGTCTTCTTACGATGCACTTGGGGATGTACGATTACTCCAGAGCACTCGTAGTTCTACGAAGATTTTCAAGTGCTACTTAAGTTACGATGCTTTTGGGAAACAGACCATAATATTAAGATCATTCGTACGATCGTTTTTACGATCAACTTAGGCTTACGATGCTTTTGGGAAACGCAGCCCAGGACAGGACGTGAAAACAGGACATGTCCTGGGATAACAGGGCTGTTGGTCACTGGTCACCCTATTGCTACATAACTTCTGAATTTGAAATAAAAATAGTGAGTGTTTGTGGTACAGCATACGCACTGCAAACGCAGCATATGTGAAAGTATTTTAGCGCGTGCTGCTCCTGTACCGGATGCGCACCGCAACACTCACCGCATACGCACTGCACACGGAGTATGTGTGAAACGGGCGTAAGACTTTATAGATACTCTTGAAAATCTATTACAGCTTTTATGTGTAAACTGCTTGAAAGACTTTATAGAGTCTTGAAAATGTATTACAGCTTTTATGTCAAACTGCTTGAAAGACTTTAGTCTTGAAAATGTATAACAGCTTTTATGTGTAAAATGTTCATAAGACTTTATAGGTAGCCTGGTCTTTTATATATGTCATACAGTTTTTATGTGTGAACTGTTTATAGGACTTAGTCTGATATGTTATACAGTTTTTTATATATTATATTTATTGTACATTTTCAAATTTTCAGACAAATAGACAATACAATCACAGGACAGAACCAAACACACATAAAAAAACCTCCTGCAGTTATGAGACATTATAAATCATGGGTGAAATTTTACAACTTGACCTCATGAGATATACATATACCTTACGTTAAAGACAGAGTTCAACTGAAATAACAATGAAATCCTAATAAAATAAAATAAAAAATGAACAGAAAAACATTAAGCTTCAGTTATTGTTGATTTTTAACAAGTGATTAAAAAGAGGCCTCCAAGACGCTTCAAATTTCTCTATATTTCCGGAAATAGTATATCTGAGTCTCTCCACGTGCAAAGTGGAGGAAAGTTCTGACAATCAAAACTTGAATAGAGGCTTCGAATTTTTCTTCCACATGGAGAGTATAGATTTTTTGGCAATCACCAAGCCATACTGTATGGGCAGTCAGGTAGCATTATTAAGGCGCAACAAAGAGGCCGACCAGCCAAGAATCAATGGCAGTCGCAGGATCCAAGGGAAGCTCACAAGCATAAACTTCAGAAAGAAACTGAAAAACGTCTGACCAAAATTCACCCAGTTTTGGGCATGCTCAGAAAAGATGACCAAGAGAGCCCTCCGCAAATTCACACTTATTGCAGAGAGTGGACTTATTTGCAGAGAGTGGACTTATTCACACTTATTTGCACAGTAGGATAGAAAGAATTCAGTTTAACTCTTGAGTAATGTAATCTGTGCAACACCTTGCTGAATAAGTTGGTGCCTGGCATTAATAGAGCAGGTGTATATATTTTTAAGACATTTTTCCCAGTCCTCCTCTGAGAGCTGAACATCTAGTTCCTCTTCCCAAAGACTTTTCGGGTGAATAGTGGAGAAATCTAACTGACTAGTGAAGAAATCAACAAATTTTGTAACTAACTTTGGAGTGTTGGGAGTGGAAGTAAGCAATTTATATAATTCATTGTTGGTTGATAATATTTCAAAATTTGGCACAGCGGAACGAACATAATTTCTAATTTGTAGGTATCTAAAGAAATGTGAAGCAGGAAGGTCATATTTCTCTGTTAGTTGAGTGAATGTGGCAAAATTATTGTCAATATATAAATCTCTCAAGCTAAGGATTCCTTTTCTAGCCCAACCTGTGAACACTGGATCTAATAGTGAAGGTTTAAAGACATGGTTACGACAGACAGGAGCAAGAAGAGAGGTATTTGGCAATTTAAATGCCTTACTAATCTGAAGCCATATCCTAAGAGAATTATTAATCATAAAATGGGATCCTACTGTGGTTTTAAATGTCGCTGGGACAGCAAAAAGTAATGAGGAGAGTGACAAATTTGAGGCACCTTGCTCAATCGTAAGCCATATATCTTTTGGGTTTCTAGGTATTAACTCTGAGATATTTAAAACTGTTTATAGCTATTTTGAAAGGTAGATTACATATATGTATGAAAATTGGGTCAATGTTGCTAGTCACAGCTAAGAATTCACTTTTTTGCCAATTTAATGAATAACCGGAGAGTTTACCAACAGGTTTAGTAAGGGAGTAGACTGTTCATGGTTGCTTAGATACAGAATAATGTCGTTTGCGTAGAGGGAGATGTGATGGTTAATTTGGCCTAAATTCAGGGGCGAAATTAAATGATTATTTTTAATTGCAAGAGTGAGGGGTTCGATCGCTATTACGAAGAGCAAAGGCGAGAGAGGGCAGCCCTGTCAAGTACCTCTGTGTAGTTGGAATTGCGATGACTTGTTAAAATGTGAGAACTAAGCCGAAGGATGGAGGTATAAAAGCTTCACCCAAGAGGCAAATGCATCACCCATATCAAATTCTCTAATCACAGCTAAAATATAATCCCACTCAATTTGGTCAAATGCCTTTTCTGCATCTAAGGCGAGAATTGCAACGCTAGCTTTAGAATCGAATCTGGTGTAGCCTGCCTATAAGATATTCATTAATCACCTGACATTGAAAAAAGATAAACGGCCAGGAATAAAACCAGTTTGGTCGGGGTGGACAATTTTCCCAATGCAGATGTTTAATCTATTAGCCAGGATTTTAGTGAACATTTTAAGGTCAGAGTTCAAAAGAGATATGGGTCGATAAGATGCTGCCTGGGTCAGTTTCTTCTTTACCTTTTTTAAAAATTAGAGATATATTTGCGTCACACAAGGACTGGGGAAGTTTATGTATGTTAAAAGAATGATTAAGCATCCTCAAATCAACAGCAAAGGAGAGAGCACCTGCGCATTTTTTTTTTATAAAATTCGATTCCGAAACCATCTGGGCCAGGTGCCTTGCCACTGGGGAAAGATTTAATCGCAGCTAGTATTTCCTCCGCCGTTATATCAGCATTCAAAGCTGCCTGCAACCCAACTTTGGAAGATGTAGCCTCATGAATGAAGGAAATCACAAAGCAGAGGGGTCAGAACAACCCCTAAATTTGTATAATTGTTCGTAAAATTGTTTAAACGTATCATTGATTTCACCGGGAATTGTTAGTGTTAATAAGGTTCTGAATTTATTTTTGTGTTTTTGTTATTAGAAGTTATTATCTAGTTTACTGTAGTATCACTTTAACTTTATACGTGCCCAGCAACAGTTGGACCAATCAGCAATCCCCTTTTGCTTTCTCCACAAATCAGACAGTCTCTACTAGCGCAACCGCTGACTGTTATCATTGTGCGCGTAACGTTCATCGGAGACACTCGCTCCATCTCCGATCCAGTATCTGAGGGAAATATCTTACTCTTCAGTTCTGCTTCATGCGTCCATGAGAATGTGACATTATGAAAATATTGTTATCTGTTTCATTGCTTAGATTAATGTATGTGTAATATTCCTTGCACTTTACTTTGCCTACTGATGTATGCATTCCTGAAGCTATATAACCAAACCAAATTTAGACTATATTATAGTTTCACTTGTTTTGATTGTGATTTAGAGCGATTTCACCGTGTTTGGGCTGTGTGCATCGTAGGCTTTAACTTTGATCACGTGACACCAGCATGCGCGCTCTGAATGTTTCGGATGCGGCGCGATTTAACCCTCCCTTACGAAAATTAACCATGGTTAATTTGTAGTAACTATGGTTTTTTTGTAGTAACCATGGGTTTAACCATGCTTTTTGTAGTAAAACCATAGTAACTACAAAATGAACCATAGTTTAACTATGGTTTTTGTAGTAAAACCATAGTAACTACAAAATGAACCATAGTTTAACTATGGTTTTTGTAGTAAAACCATAGTAACTACAAAATGAACCATAGTTTAACTATGGTTTTTGCAGTAAAACCATAGTAACTACAAACAAACCATGGTTTTACTACAATAACCTTGGTTTAACCATGGTTTTTGTAGAAAAACCATAGTGACCATAAAATGAACCATGGTTTTTGTAGTAAAACCATAGTAACCATAATACGAACCATGTTTTTTGTTAGAAAAACCATAGTGACCATAAAATGAACCATGGTTTTTGTAGAAAAACCATGAAAATAACCATGGTTTTTATACATGATATATATATATATAATATAGTTTTGTAGAGAAAACCATGCTCTTAATAGAATAATCTTAATAAATAATTGTTTTATTATAGTTATATACAGAACATGTATGTATGTATGTATATATATATATATATATATATATATATATATATATTACTATTATAATAATATTATTTTCTATAATTTATTTATAATTTATAATTTATCTTAGTAAAACCATTCTTTATTTTATAGTTGGTAAAAAAAGACTATAGAAGTGAATGGGTTTTAATGAGTTTTAAAATCATGATTTAAAATGTTATAATTCTATATGTTTATTTAAATGCTGCGTGCCTTTGCCGTGTATGGTAATGCGCGTGCGCGCGTGCGCGTAAACATTCGAGTCTCATTCAAAGACAGGTGCGCGCGTGATCAGATGGAAACATTGAACGTCATCGACGACGCGGACAGCAAAACTAACGTCTCTCGCTTGTTTTCACTCCTTTCAGGTAAGTTTAGTTAACAAAATCACACAAATAATAGATACAAACGTTCCTGACACCCTTCTTACGTGTAATTAATACGCTCTGTTGAATATTTACTTTATAGAAATGGGTTTGTGTCTTCGAAAAGTCCGTTAGCAGCATCTCAACCGTTTTCAGAAGAGGTGAGTTAACGTTACACTGAGCTCTTGTTTTATATAAGTTTAGGGTTATAACCACATCTTTGTGTTGATAACAGTTTTTGATAGTTTTGTTTTGCTGGTTATTTGTCAATGGGTGATTAGAAGTAAGCTAATTTATTTAACCTAAAATAATTCACTGTAACGTGTTAATCAGTGACGTCACTTTCAAATATTTATAATAATAAAAAAGGGGGATTTCAGGAGGGACAGAAAAAAAAACCTCCACAACAAAGGGGGAATTATTGTTGAATCGTGATTACAGATGATTTATTTCACAATAAATATTACCTTAAGATGTATATGTGTGTGTATATAAATATATATCTTTTCTGCATTTCATCTCTGCTCTTGCTTCCCTAAACCCTAGCTGCTATATGTTCTATTGCAAATCCTTTGTAACATTGTTGGCTCTGTGACACATTGAATGTTATGTTCTAGAAGATCATCATGATGTGTCCTGCTGCACCACTGGGGTCCAAGACAATCTCCACGGCTATGAACTCGACTAGTAAGCAAAACCTCAAACATACAGTGCACTACTGTTCAAAAATTGGGGTCTGTAGGATTTATGCTTTTGAATGAATTCTCACATAATCAGCAGCAAATGTTACAATGGTCATAGTTATAATAATTAATTTAACTATTATTATAACAATTATGTTGGCCAATGAGACAGACACCATACTGTTCAATGCAAAGATATTTATTTATTTTAAGTATTTTCAACTGATAAATACTGAAATTATTTAATCTTAAAGTTATGGCTATGCTCTTGTTACCAGATGAGATATAGTCGTTTGGCCCTTTGATTCTTCAGGACAAGATCTTGATGACATCCACACTCAGTACATGACGAAGGTGAGTTTTACAATAGCTGCCACTATCACAAACCAAGAGACAGAACACAACAGGCCTTCATCCATATGAACTCACCCAAATGTAGGGATGGGTACCGAGGGATGGGTGAACATTAAACGGCCCTGGGGTTCTGTGTCAAGCCGCGTTCACGAGTCTGCTGTGACGCTGCTTACGTAAGACGCGGCTGACGTGTGTCTGGTGCATCTGTGTATTCGGGTTCAAATAAATATGGCTGGGCAAGATAAATGCAAGTCTTTCTCTGTGTCGAAATCCTTAGACATCCTTAGAACGAAGATTGTTTTGTTTAGAGCGTGCGTCTCCCTCAGACTGTAAATGAAGCTTGGGTGCACTAGACACGTGTCAGCAGCGGCACTCAACACGGATTGACAACACAACTGGAAGACAATACAATGCTGAATAAAGTCGTAGTTTTTGTAATTTTTGGGCCAAAATGTATTTTCGATGCTTCAAAACATTGTAACTAACCCACTGATGTCACATGGACTAACTTGATGATGTCTTTATTTCTTTTCTGGACAAGGACAGTATACCGTACATACATTTTCAATGGAGGGACAGAAAGCTCTTGGACTAAATCTAAAATATCTTAAACTGTGTTCTGAAGATTACGAGCCAATTAACCACTTTTAGTGCTGTTTAGCACCATTTTGTTTTAGTAAGTAAAGGAGAATACACTCATGAATATACTCATTCACTAATCCTATAATGTTCATTATTTCTGCTTGGCTTTTGGAGCCCTAATAATGTATGGGTTATTTATAAAACATTGGCTGAATGGACATTGTTACACTTGGACAGTATTATATGGCTACTCGATAGTGCAACGGACCAATAGCAGTTGAGTATTCCAGCTTGTATGTTAATGTTGTGTGTATTTTTCTCATTTTAGCTCCTGCGTCCATTTGGGCTGGAGACAGAACCAACCCAAAGCTGGACTGTAACCTACTGTCATATGACAGACTTCATACTGACGTCTACTGGCGTGGATGCGGCATCACATGTTTTTCAACAAAACCTTTTTCACCTAGAATTTAAAGTGTGGATTAGTCATCCCCCATCCCTCCATGTCTTCATCTCTTGTGAGTGGATATCATTTAAAACATTCTTAAAAGAACTGCTCATTTCTTCTAAATGTATAGTATTTATTGTTCTTGTCAAGTAATATTGCTGTAATCCTGTTAATGAATGTACAGTATAAATTGCAAACATGCTTGTGTTGGACAGTTGTGGTTCACAGATTGTAGACATTTTAGAGGAGGTAGATGCTGTGTATTTAAAGGTGCTCTAAGTCATGTTATTTTTGTATATAAATCATTATTACAGTGGAACAAATTGCTATTTTTTTATTTGTAAATTAGAAAATGATTTTAACCATTGCACAGCACCACTTTATTACCAATAATGTTTTATAACTTTGTAGTCAAATTGTTTTAGGTCACATGTGAGAACAAATGCAAGCTATATTTTCTTTCAGATTATGTCATTTTTGTAATAAAGTCTGTATCATAGAATGATAACTTCTTTCTGTTGTTATTTTGTAGGTGTTAAATTTGTAATTAAATGGCTTAAAGGTAATTCAAGATAATTTAGTAAAACTGCAGTTTTGTGTTACTATGGTTTTACTGTAATATTACTACAATATTACTGTAGTAGAACCATTGTATCAAAACCATGGTTTTTAAAAATACCAGTTACTACAGTCATGGTTACTATGGTTCGTTTTACTGTAGTATTACTACGATATAACTATAGTAAAACCATGGTATCAAAACCATGGTTTTACCAGTTACTACAGTCATGGTTACTATGGTTTTACTGTAGTATTACTACAATATAACTGTAGTAAAACCATGGTATCAAAACCATGGTTTTTAAAAACCATGGTTCGCACCAAAATACCACGGTTACTACGGTCATAGTTAACTACAGTTTTACTATAGTAAAACCATGGTTAATTTTCCAAATGTCATAGCGCTGTTATTGTTGGTGGTTTACAGCTATTCAGGCAGTTTAATCATTTATTTCTGTGCATTCAAGACAGTATTATATGTGCTATTTGTATATTATTTGCACTTTTGAGACAATGTTTATTTCTATTATATTCATTGTATTGAGTTTAACAATTGTGTATGAATAATTATTATTCATGAGTCCATTTGTTTCAATTTGTTTTAGAAACCATGAACAAAACTCTGTCTCATTAAAGAGTGGCATGAGAGTGTAAAATTCGTCTTTGTTATTTGTTCTAACCGGACAACCTGGGGAGATTGAGGATTTTGTATCAACACTATACAGTCCTTCTCAGAGGTCACAAGTTTGGGTCTTCTTCCTGACACCTCTTTCATAGTTAGAACGACATTTTTGTTCTTGATTTTATGAATTGCTCTAGAGGCTTGCGTTATACATTTTTTATAGGTAATGTTTATTCGACTATTGTATATGGGGCGCCCGGGCGCCGTTTGTAAAGCGGCTCACTTAAAATAACAGCAACATTTTGTCACATTTAGCTTAATCACATTTAACTATGTTTAAAAAACTGGTATGAATTTTTGACGGTCACTTTTTAGCACATTTACATCTATATTGGTCAACTTAGAGATATTTTAAATAGGCCTAGTTAAATCTAAATATTAAATGTTACACTTAAATGTTAAATCTAAATGTTAAATCTAAATATTAAATCCAAATATAAATGTTAAATATAAATATAAATGTTAAATATGAATGTTAAATCTAAATCTAAATATTAAATCTCAATATAAATGTTAAATCTAAATGTTAAATATAAATGTTAAATATAAATGTTAAATATAAATGTTGGATATAAATATAAATGTTAAATATAAATATAAATGTTAAATATTATAAATCTTGAGTCTAAATATGCTAATATGCAAATTGAAAATGCTGGTAACCGGAAGTGCCAAAATAAAAGCCTCGAGGAAGTCAGTATGTGTTTGTAGTGTCAAATAAAAACCATCTCATCCGGGAAATGCACCCTTGGACATGGATTATCGCGATAATAACTACCTAAAATAATAAACCCGTTTGGAGAAACTGTATTTAAAGAGTACGTTTATGAAAGGTGCGGGACTTATGACCTGTAGTCATAATCGCCAGCCACGAGGGGGCCCACTTTGACTGATCTGTCACGTTCGCTTGCAAAAAGGCCAGCAGAGCTGCTTTCTGCTCGGCTAAAATGTCAAACGAATTATTATTTTAGGTAATTATTATCGCGATAATCCATGTCCAAGAGTCCATTTCCACAGGTGAGATGGTTTTTATTCGTTATTTGACACTATATACACTGACCTCCTCGAGCTTTTATTTTGGCACTTCCGATTACCAGCATTTTCAATTTGCATATTAGCTAAATATTTAGTTTAACCCGAAACATTTAGATTCAACATTTATATTTAGATTTAACATTTATATTTAACATTTATATTTATATTTAGCATTTACATTTAACATTTATATTTAACATTTATATTAAACATTTATATTTAGATTTAACATTTAGATTTAACATTTACATTTAGATTTAATATTTATATTTAACATTTACATTTATATTTAACATTTATATTTAACATTTAGATTTAATATTTAAATTTAGATTCAACATTTAGCTTTAGATTTAATTTTTAGATTTAACTATTTAAAATATCTCTAAGTTGACAAATATATATGTAAATGTGCTAAAAAGTGACCGTCAAAAATTCATACCAGTTTTTTAAACATAGTTTGAAGCTAAATGTGACAAAATGTTGCTGTTATTTTCAGAGTGAGCCGCTTTACAATCGGCGCCCCATATTTGTATGTCATACAGTTTTTATGTGTAAACTGTTTATAAGGCTTTATATGTAGTCTTTGATATGTTATACAGCTTTTATAGGTAAACTGTTTATAAGACTTTATACATAGTCTTGTATTACAACTATGAAATTACAAGAGTGATAGTGAAATTATTCAGGCATGGAAACAAATGAATACACAGAAACAAGTTGTAATAAAAAATGTGTATTGGGTTTATAAAGAAGAAACACGTTGTACAAAAATGTTTTATTGATGAAATTTTACTTAAGTAAAATGTAGCCAGTATTAAGAAACAAATATTGTAGGAGCCATTTTGGGGGTAGTAATGTTTTTGTCCACTGGGTGGTGCTGTGTATAATTAGATCCCCTGAGCCACAGGTGTGTGCGTTGGTGATTAGGAAGCACACAGTTTTTGACCGCACGACAGAGTAGCTTGGAGGAGAATTTTAGTTGTATGCGGTCTATAAGGTATTATGGTATATGGCTAAAGTATATGGCTTTATTTATATGTGGACAAGGAAAGTCCACTGGAAGTTCGCGATCCTGTTTGCTAAAGCCATTAATAAAGATACTTTTTATTGCATCCACAATCAACTGCATGGACTCTGTTTGTACGCGTTCTAAACTTGCATTCTCCTATCATCAACGGCAAGGGCACTGGAAAGCCGCCACACAAAGTCAAAAACTCGGCTTCAATGGATAAAGGAGATCTGGAGTAGTCTAAAGGCTGTTTTGTCAACACGCTTGTTTCAATGGACCAAGGGAAGCTGTGTTCCTGCACGTGAGGATCGTCTCGTCAATTTGTCTGGCTGGATTTTACTCAGTGGATTCGCTTGGATTAAATTTCCCTCTCATGTTGGTGTCAGCATTGGATTGCCGTGCCTCATCTGGCTGTTTAAAGGGCCGATCGTTCGACTGGATTTGTAGTGTTAGGGGTTAACAGTTAAAGGACCCAGAACCAGATATGAAGAATGAAGACCCGGAGTCAGAATTATAAAAAAATAAAGAAAAGTTTACTGAACATAGTTTGCAGTTTCATCAGCAGAAGTCAGCTTCAAGACTCACACGGGAGTTCGTAGGCCGCCCACTTACAGTTACAAAGATCACAGCAGTTATACCATTTCCAAGGTCTAAGCTACGTCATTGCTTACACGTTGAATGATTCTCATTGGCTAAGAAATAGATAAAAACAGTAATTTTCCACACATATACAGATAGACAAAGCATATCTCCATCGATACCAAAACATAATGGTAAAACATTCACTCGTTTGGGAGAAAAACAGATAACATTTGCTCTTCAGAAAGCAAATATAATAGAAAGAAAACATTTTAATACAACAATTAAAGTTCAATATAGCAATGTTCAATATAGCTTGACCATCTGTAAAGAGAAGGATCATATGTGCTGGACATATGTGTTCACGACGCCTTTAGGATCCATTAACCTTTCTCCTGATACCAGAGAAATAGACAAATGGCCTTGTGCACCTAAAAGAAGCTGGTTACTTATATCAGCATTCATTTAAGAATATGATTTCACAAGCAAAAGCACAAAGAATAAATATTTATGTCAATAAATTATTAAGTAACAATGAATAATTAATTAATGATTTTATATAATAAATACATAATCCTTCAAAAGGATATATGATATATATATATGCTGAAGAGGCAAGGGATTTTGACCACCCCTTCAGTCCCCCGTTTTAGACCAATGTGGGGTCCAATACCGCCACGTCTGGTCTTATCAAGTGAGGTCACTACGGAGAGGGGGAGTGGTGACGCATGCTCCCCTGACGGGTCACACTTGTCTCTTCACCTCGTCATGGACATGCTGGATACTAAAAAGTCCAGTCCCCATTAAGAGGCTCTCCCACCTTCCACTCACAACAGGACATCAATGACATTCTTCCTCAGTTTATCAGTCAGGTTAACATTTTTATAAAACACATAACTGATTACGAAACAAGTACATATTTATTCTGGAAGCCGGGCTAAATAAACAAGCACTGTTGCTGTATTCCTAGCATGGGCTAGACCCTCAGTTACTACTCAGATCCTAAATAAGGACTTTGTCTATAATCATGAATACCAGAAAATAAATTTTATTTAAAACCATAATTTTCAAATCCTTTTATTATAAACAACGTTGGTTAATCCATTATTTTCACTACCCCTTTATAGACCCTTTAGGTTCAAAACACAATGGTTGTCTAACAAAAATATAACAACAAATAATAAAATATTAATAATTAAGATCCATGATAATCGATTCAAGCACTTTGAGTCTTTACTGAAATTAACATTCAGTTTACGGTCACATAGAATGTATCAGTTTAATTGTATAACATCGTATACCCTTTTTTTATTGTTTCAGAAATAGAAATAGAATAAAACAACTTCACATCATCAGTTTAATCATTATTTTACCACTAAAATATATATATATATTTTTCAGTCTGCTTAATAAAGCTTTTGTCCATTCCTTATCTGTATATCACGTTAATCCCTGTTACTCATACAATGCCTTATTTTATTCTGAAATGTTTCATACAACTTAATTTAATATATATTTCTTCCATATTTCTCTATTTACCTACATGCCAGTTCCTTTTGCATCATCTAACCAGTCTTAATTGTTTGCTTACAATCCACACAAACATATCTCACACAACAACCTTTTTGTTTTTCACTTCCATCTTCCAACAAGTCTCTCACCGCTGTCAGCCTAGTGACACTTAAAGTTCCCTCGTCGGGGAAATAATTGTATTGATTCTTCAATACTCTTGGTTTCTTATCATTAAATTCAACTTTATTTTTTCTTATAACTACTTCTCACAGTATTTGTCTATCAAGTGGTTAATCTAAAGAACATTAGTATAATAGAAGTCCAAAAATTATTATCAGTATCGTCTCAGTCCCACTTATCTTTACAGTTTTACAGAAAACATAATATTATGTTACTCAGATCCCAACCTCTAATACAGCCACAAAGCTGCTTTCTCATTTAACCTTTATTAACTAAATTGTAGTTTCCTTAGACATCTAATGTCAAACATCCATTCAATGGTTTGAGAAATAAAAACTTTAAGAAGTTATATTCACTCCTTTGTTCGCCCACCGGCCTTTCATAAAAAAATGAGGGACCTCTCTCTGGATAATTTGGATAGTGACTTAGCCAATGTGTCACTTTGTCTCTCTGCCGTCAAGTCTATAATTTCTTTTATTTACGTTTATCACAAGATCCCACATAGTCGTCTATTTAAATGTAGACCCTCAGTAGAATTTAGACAAGAGTGCTAATCCAGAGAGTAATTCAAATCAATATCATAAATGACAAAATTATTCATAATTACCAATAGCAGACAGAGCTGGAAAACCACTCCACTTAAAGCTCGTCCCATGTTCTGTATTGTCTTTTCATCAGATTGACTCAGAAATGTCAACTTTTTAAAAGTTTGTCATTCCACTTTAACCCATCTGTAATGATAAAACACTCATTCCAGAGGTTAATGACACAACATCCTCAATATCAGGAAATAATAGTACCCCAACTAACACATACAAGACATGAAGTGCAGTCACCAACATTCATATCAGACTATGAACTGCTCTTATTCTCATATTCATATCTTTTAAATAAGATTTTAAACCTCACATTTTCTTGTAACTTTTATTTAATTGTATATGGTCTCTAAACCAGTTTCAAAGCATGCCTGCTTATTCTTCATTTACTTTTAGACGGTCAGCTGGGTTGTTTTGGTTCATTAACATTATTTTGTTTAAGCTTCTTTAGCAGGCCAATGACAGAATGACAGACACAGTTTCCATCCCTTCCTCCACTCAAGTCTCTCTCACTATAACAAAATAATCTTTTCAACAGCCTTCTAAGACAAAGGATTTAGACAACATTTAAATTCATTACAATATCCTTTGTTATCCAGACTTTTCTTAAATCTATAAATGCTGTCCTCATCTTTAGTCACCACCATGCCTAACAACCTTTAGGAGTCAAAATTATGCTAGACATATTAGTTCTGAATCAACACTATAATTTTCCTTGCCCATAAGGCAATCAACATCAAAAAGTTTTATTACTGTCTCCACAACAACAAATGAGAATCACTTCATGGCCCTGACTGAACCCCGAAAGCCCATCTCCTGTTAGCTCTTTATCTATAATCTCCATCAGGGTGTGGTCCCCTGACATACATTGAGCTTGTCACAATGAGAAACAAGCCATAGAGTGAATGCGGTTTCTGGTGAGTGGGATAGAGGGACTTACGTTCCTGGGGCAGACTGCCGTGACTCCTCACAGCTCCATCCCCCCTAACGATACAGGATGCTGTTGGCCTCGCAGACATCCGTCCACTCTCATCCTCCAACCTCACATAAACACCTCCATCAGGAGATGCCCAGTGTCTGCGTGATCCCCCTGCCTTAGGTTGCCTCCTATTTGGCCAAAGAAGGTCTTACCCGTCATCGAGATGACCACTCGTGCACACATGGTAACCGCCATTTTCTCAAAACTGTTTTCTTCAACAAAATCTGTTGTTTCTGGAGCTTAGGAAAAACATTCGAGAGTCACCAGGGCCATTCGGATTGCCTAATAGTTGTAACACAGGGAGACAGGTTAATGACAAAAGTATTCAATCACTTAAATCCATAAACCATCTTAAAAGCAGCAACCTAGCTACTCAGTGGATTTAGATCACAACCGTACATTCAGTGTACTTCATCTGTAGGCGGAGCCATCGTCCCCGCCCCGTTTCATGGTGGGGACTAAGATCTTCAGACAAAGAAGTTACTGGTTCACAAACAACCTAGTCAAAGATGTATCTTCGTTTCGTCTATTATTATTTTAATGACTTCTTGAAAGTCCTTCAGTTTTACTTTTAAAACATTTAAAATACAAATTGCCTCTGAATGGCAATGATTTCTCTTAACATCTCTGTGTCTATGATCTTCAACTGAAACACTGTGTTTTAATACCAATAGCTTAATGACACAGGCTCAGATACCAGCTTTAGCTGACATTGAATGAGAGAGACTGTGAGGGATTCAGGACTGGTACTGCACGCTCATAAACTTCTAACGTCAAACTTTATCTCATCGTTTAACTCTATTCCAACTTAAGGCATCTTTGCCAGAAATTACATAAGGTTTCAAATAAACATATTATTTAAATTAGTCTTTTGCCCACATCAGGGAATTTAGGCATTATACATTTTCACTCAGATTGAGTCTATGTTGTACTGGCAGTTTCAACCACAGCACACACACATCAGATTCAGATAAGCAAACTGTTTCATTTTTGCAAACTGTTTTCACGTTTGTTTAATCAGCATTCAGCATTGCTTCTGCTTATTTGATCTTAAATAAAAATAATTATTCTCAGTTCTCAATAATTGTCAAGTTGTCAAAGGTTAGCACTCTCTGCTTATAATACATCTGTTGCAGTTATCATTATAAATCATCCGTGAGATTAGTGTCTCTACATAATCTAAACCCTTTCTAAAATGTTTAATTACAACACAATCATCCTTTTAGTTACTTTTATATATTTTGCAACTCACATTTGTTCAACTCACATTTTGTTGTTGAGTCATTAATTTTACATCAAACTGTATTCTTTAATTCACTTTTAAAAATTAAAATTACTATTATAGATCTTTTCTTCAAAAGGATTGGCTTTAAGACTTCAATCTTTTGACCTTGTTTTTATTTCTTATTTCTCAGATGAAAAATGTTAATGTTGTCATTTAAACACGGATCTATTTCCAAACCCCCATTAATACCAAAAATTGTTGTCACTTTATCACATTTTAAAACACCTTCTCGGTGGGCATTTACAGTTACACGTTAAATGATCCTGCTGACCACAATTAAAACACTCTCTATCTGCTTCAACTTACTGAACACACTTGAAGCAGTGTGTGTCCCATTCAGGAATGCACACAGAGCTACTGATAAGCAGTTCTCTGTATTCTTTTACAGTCCACCAGTGGCGGATTTAATCACAATAGCCCAATCATAATCTTCATCACTATTATTGACAAAACATTAATTTTCATAAGATGCATCGAAATGCTCAAAATATTTCTAAGTTGTTTTCACAAAGTTTCTGTTTAACTTTAATCACTTGCCTAGGGAAATTATTCCCGCCCCAGAATTTCTTTTACTTGCTTTTTGTAATCATCATTAGCAATAAGAGGCTAAACATTTTCATCTTTCAGTTTCTTAATCAAGTTGTCGTTTAAATTTCCAATCAGACTCAAAACCCTGAATACCATTTCTTAATAATTTCTGCAAATTTCTTCAAAGTGAGGGCTTCAGAGCACAGCTGTTTACAGCATTTGCTCTCTTCTGTCGCACTATTTGTTTTAGGACTGTTCAAATTACTGATCAAGTTATCCAATTTTTCTGCCATATCTTAATCATAGTTCATACTCACCTGAAGTTATTGCAGAAATGGAGGCAGCAATCTTTGAACAACTCAGCTTGGCTTCTGCATGATGAAACTGCAAAGTATACTGCAAAATCACAGTTACATATACTGGTCCACGCCAATTTGGGTCCCACCTTTTATTTATTTTTCGCGGAATCGTTCCTGATGCACCCCTGGCAAACAACCCTGTTTTTGTTAGTATCCCTAACTGCCTGATTCACTAAGTTCGGGGTACCCCTATCTGAGATGGAAGAGATAGAGTAGGTTTGCGGTGCCCTGGACCTCCAATCCAGGGACATACTTTGCTGGGGTGGTGCTACACCAACAAATGCCCAGTCCCAGTGGGGCCCCCACAAAGCACGCTTCGCTTGCGCTGTCTGCTCTTGTTAAACCTTAAACAATGCTATCAGCGACTTTTTCTCTTTTATACTTTAAACCTTTAGTATAATTAACTTCTTCACTCGCCTCATCGGAGTGAAGACTCTCCCGACCTCCTTCAAAATCTCTTCCAGTCAGACAGCCCTAACAATGAACAAAAGCTTACTACCTTGTTTGTTGATTTGCCAAGGGGTGTCACCGAGAATAATTGCCAGCGCATCCTCCACCAAACTGTTAGGGGTTAACAGTTAAAGGACCCAGAACCAGATATGAAGAATGAAGACCCGGAGTCAGAATTATAAAAAAATAAAGAAAAGTTTACTGAACATAGTTTGCAGTTTCATCAGCAGAAGTCAGCTTCAAGACTCACACGGGAGTTCGTAGGCCGCCCGCTTACAGTTACAAAGATCACAGCAGTTATACCATTTCCAAGGTCTAAGCTACGTCATTGCTTACACGTTGAATGATTCTCATTGGCTAAGAAATAGATAAAAACAGTAATTTTCCACACATATACAGATAGACAAAGCATATCTCCATCGATGACGCATCTGACATTCAGAGGCACATCATGACCTTCCAGGTCACAGATTTGAGTTGCTGGGCGCCAGTATGTCCAGAACAACAACTCATTCAATCTCCAATAATGGCAGTGGTTCCTTAACCTGCATCTAAGAAGACTAACACTAAACTTTAGTCTAACTGGAGTAAGACTTTAACAAAGAAATGATGCCTTAAACTTGGCTTCAATGACCCCTTTATGTTTTAACACTCAAAGTCTCAGACCTAAACCAAAATCCCTATTTCCCTATTATTTTCACTGTTACCGCATTCACATAGGACACTAGCAAATAAGAGCTCCTATCAAGGCTGAAGAGAGTCTGAGCTGCTTATTATCAGTTAAGTGTACCAAAACATAATGGTAAAACATTCACTCGTTTGGGAGAAAAACAGATAACATTTGCTCCTCAGAAAGCAAATATAATAGAAAGAAAACATTTTAATACAACAATTAAAGTTCAATATAGCAATGTTCAATATAGCTTGACCATCTGTAAAGAGAAGGATCATATGTGCTGGACATATGTGTTCACGACGCCTTTAGGATCCATTAACCTTTCTCCTGATACCAGAGAAATAGACAAATGGCCTTGTGCACCTAAAAGAAGCTGGTTACTTATATCAGCATTCATTTAAGAATATGATTTCACAAGCAAAAGCACAAAGAATAAATATATATGTCAATAAATTATTAAGTAACAATGAATATATTAATTAATGATTTTATATAATAAATACATAATCCTTCAAAAGGATATATGATATATATATAT
>JAQIUQ010002868.1:0-75465 GCA_030378365.1 Hybognathus amarus | reverse complement strand
CGTTAAGAAGGATATTGGCACAGTTCAGATTTACATGCAACAGGTAAAAGATGGCTTCTTCTCTTGCTTGGGGAAAGCCAAGAGTTACACCACTGAAGCGTGACCATACCTTGAAATGACAGCGGCTGTCTGGGCTGTCAAAACCTATGCTCATGTGCTAAGGAGGGGCAAAAAGCTGCAACTTTCATTGAAAATCTGCTTCTGGGATCTACAAGGATGATTGCTCTTACATCACAATAGTGAGAATAAAATGGTTTCCACATTTGCTTGGAATAGGGTGTTGATAAGAGACAGAAAGGCATAATCTTAACAGTGGGAGACACGTGCCACTAAAAAAGCCCAGCAGAAATTATGCATTTAGGTTTAAAGGAAAAGATTTTCTTACAACAAGCGATGGATTGATGGTTCCTAGTTTCTTGGGAGCTCAGTCAAGACACACTTTCCAACAAGTGATCTGATATTGACGATGACCCCAGAATTAAAGTGTCAAAGTCAATGCTATGCTTGTATATAATGGGGACATAGATGCTTATATTAACTATTCATATCTCCTCAGATGAACGCTAAAGTTGGCAGTTTCTCTTGGTATTTGAATGAGCAAGAACTCTTCTTTAGGGACAGTTTAGACGATGTCACTGTGGATGAGAAGTTGCAAAGAGTTGAGGACATCTCTGCAGAGAAGAATGATGTCAACACTGGAAGGACTTGGCTATGGCTGAGCATGGCAGAATCACCCAGTCACAGGAACAATTCCTAGAAGAGGAAGATTGCTGGCACTCAGCAACTTGCATGCTGTTACCAAAGAAATCAGGATGTTTATTGTCTGGTATCTTGTGTTGCATGATGGGCTCTGTTGCTAGTGGCAGGAAGACTTGGCAAGTCAGCTATGCTATTTAAATGAAACATCCCATCTGTTATCAAGAGATCAAGCATGTGCGCACATTTAGTATTTTAGAGAAATTTATGAAGAAGTTCCTTGGGCATAGTGGCAGAAATCAGATGCTTTCCAGCTCCGGTTTAAGTATCGTGATTACAAACGCCAAGTCTTTGTTGGAAAGAAAAAATAATTTCCAAGTGTGTCATCTGTAGACGTGATAAAGGGGATGTTGGGCTACAGATGATGGCAGACCTTCCAGTGGGAAAAACATTAATTACTGCCACCTTCGACCAACGTTGGAGTGATTTTTCTGCCTATCCCAGGAAAAGGGATCAAGTGAAACGCTATGGGTGATTTCACATGTATGGCAATACAGAAGCTGTCCCATTTGAAATGGCGTACTCCTGATATATATTCACTGGATCAATGCCATGCAGATTTGTTGTCCGGCATGGACAGGTTACTCACATGAGGTCAGATAATGGAGATTTCATTTGGAGTTAGCGCTGAGTTAAAGGAGGCTTCACTGTTTAAACAAATTAGTGTCCAAGGGCCTCATTGCAGAGGGAGTTCAATGAGCTTTAGTCCTCCAGCAGGCTCCTCATTTCGGTGGAGTATGGAGCACATACTCCAAATGGTGAGACAAGTTCTTTTGCGCAGTCCTTCGGGCAACAAACAATGGAAATCAAGGCCTGGAGACTGCTCTGTGTGAAGCAGAAGCTATTTTGAATCAATTCACCACTCTAAAATTATTCCAATTTACTTAAGTGACTTGTAAGTTATGCTTAAATCACATCCTGCTTCTGAGAGGAAATCTGTATGATGACTGGGTTGTTTGAAAGATCTGGATCTTGGTTGGTCAAAGAGATGGAGACAGGTGTATACATTTCTAATCTCTTTTGGAAGTTATGGCAGGATACTTACCTCTGTTGCAAAGCGACAAAAGTGGAATAGATAGAATTGAAGAAGTTCTCCCTGATTATTGCTTGATTCTACTGCGCACTAGGTTCATGGGCAATGATATCTTACGTCAAATTAGTAAGCTTTGCCTTTTATTAGAAGAGAAATATGGGTATTCTACAAATGTTTTTTTTTGCTCATACACTTCATTGGTACAAAACTTTACTTGTAATGCACATGCCTTTTGTATGAATTTGTAATTGTTATGTCAAAGTGACACATATCCAAATTAAGGGCGGATTGTAGGAGCCGTTTGGGGGTAGTAACGCTTTTGTCCACTGGGTGGGGCTGGTGTGAGAATTAAGTATCCCTGAGCCACAGGTGTGTGATTGGTGATAAGGAAGCACAGTTTTTGATCATGAAACAGAGTAGCTTGCAGGATAATTCTCAAATTCTATGCGTGCTTATAAGCAATTAATGGTATATGGCTAAAGTATATGGCTTTTTATTTATATGTGAACAAGGAAGTCCACTGCAAGTTTGCCACTGGGTCTGCTAGTTATTAATAAAGAGACTTTTCAATTGTATTGATATCAACTGCATGGAACTTGAACGCGTCTCAAACTTGGCATTCACCTATCAATTAACGGCAAGGCACCTGGAAAGCCTACAGGGTTAACTAGATGTTTTTACACATCCAACACATTTTGGTCCAAAGACAAAAATATTGAGCTTTATTCAGCATTGTATTGTTTTGGCGGTTCTGCGTTATGCTCAAAATGTTGCATTTGCTTGCAAAGCTCAAATAAAGCATTCACTATAGAATGTCAAGTGATGACCTCAACTTTGTAGGACAACTTGGAATGAGCTGCACATGGATTTGATCCAAAATAATGCATTTTCCCCATAGAGTTTTGGAAACGCAAAAAAATAAGATCTGTGTTCCTTAAGTTGTGAATCCTGGAGGCCATCTCATACTTCTGTGTTAGGGTATCAGTAAAGAATTGGTTAAGGCTACACACGGGAGGTCACGCCGCGCCCAGCATTGATAGATTTCTGCGTCAGGTCTTGGTTGTCTTGCAGCACTGCCGAAACGCTAGTTGGGCGCCTAGGGTTTTAATGTTCCACTGTGTTTAGATTCCTCGCGGCTAGGCTTAGACTAAATAAAGCATGGTGACTGAAAGAGAGTGGATCAGGTTGGGATGAGATAATTATTGAGGTGGAACAGTTTATTTGAGAAAATTACGAAAACTAAATGCAGAAATCATAGGTCGGAGATGTGATGTCTGTGGTAGATGGCACGCTGAAATGCGTGGATATGGTAATTGTGCGGAAACTACCAATTATCATATACTCTGGCTGTTCTTGGTACCGTTGTGCGACGTGAATGTTTGAGGAGGTGTGCATCAGGCTACGCGAGGGTACGCGGTATGGATGTGTCTGTGCGTATGCCACGCTGTACCCACTGCTGCAATCTGACGGAAAGTATAATTGGCTTTAACATGTTTGTTCAGACTTATCATTGAAATGTATACATTTGAAGCCTATTTTAAGTTAAAGACAATAAGTAGACACAATAAAAAAGTTGAAACATAAGCAGGTTATAACTGGTGTGTTCTATGTAATATATCAAAAATGTGACATTTAGAGGCTTTGTTCAATTACACAGACCTCATTCAGGTGAACATATCTAAAAGCAAAACCCCATTAAAATTCCCATAGAACTTTAGGGTCAAGGGGAAACTGGAAAGTGCTAAATGCTCTAACTCACTTTTGCTTTTCTACAAAGTGACATCAAACTTCTGTCATTAGTTTTTTCTTTCATTTATTTTGGGCCACTGTCCTAAGTTAATGTATGTCAAACAAAATGATTAATGTAGATATAGATTAGTAACTTTAGTTTAAAATATGAGCTGAGTGGAAACAGAAATTTGAAGTTGCTACAAAACATTAAAAATTTAGTACTTTAGCACATTGTAATTAATAAAAACTGAACAAAGAGGGGACACTTTTTTTTTTTTTTTTTTTTTTTAGCGTGTAGTTTCCAGCTATGAATTGTACTGGATCTCACCAATTAAGACAATGTTCTATGAAATTTTTGCCTACGCTCATTCAGAAACAGCAAAACATTTATCTACATGCAGCTTGCAAACAAAAATTAAAAAATGGAAATGACTGAATTCATACAGTCAAAGTATTGATTTAGAATAGTGTAAAATCAGATAAGAACACCATCCGTTGACACCAGCGTCACAACACAGCTAATCTAAATTATAAATAAAAGAAAAACATTAAAAGCATCTCTTAGTCTCTTGTTATTTTAAGTCATTTAAAATAAATTGCATTGAGTAAACCACCATCTCCTTCTTAATGACATGGAATTCCATACAAAATACAAATATATATATATATATATATATATATATATATATATATATATATATATATATATATATATATATATATATATATATATATATATATATATATATATATATATATATATATATATATATTGTGTGAGAATTAATAATATTCTATATAATGTTAAATAAAGTGTTTAGGCAAGGTTTAAGAAATAAATAGCGTCTGATATTTCTGTCATTCAAAAATTCAGCCACTGTTCCTTCCAAGTGTCCAGCAACCAACCAAATATGGCTAATTATCAGAGCCTTCAAATTAGGTCTTTTAATGCAAAAACATCTACTCACATTCATTTAAAATATATTGCAGGTAAAAGAGACATAGGGAATATACATTACATTAATAATGATAAGCGCTGTGGCTTAATGTTGCTTTGTTTAGTTCTCTTGTTGTCATGTGTGGTTGGAGAGTCTCCGCTGATGAAGAGGAGGAAGAAAGATGAAACCTTAATTCATATGGTGCATATTAATTCTTCAAGACAGTGGAACAGTTGAAAATAAAGATGCAAAAACAACGTTTTGCATTGGAGGAATATTGGTTAAGTTATGTTTATTATTTATTTTTTGTATTGTTTGATGGCATTTTAAAGGATTTGGTAACACTTTACAAACAGAGGTTTGCCAGTTAACATTAGTTAACCACATTAGGTAATATATGAATGTAATAATGAATAGCACATATACAGCATTTGTTAACCTCCTTGTTAATGTTATTTTCAAACATTTAATGACACTCTATGGAAAATCTTGTTACCATTAGTTAATGCAATTGGTCTAACAAACAATGAACAGCTGTATTTTCAACGAACTACATGAACAAATGCAGAACAAATGTATTGTCGATGATTGGTTCAATGTTAGTAAGACATTAACTAATGTTAAACCAATGAACCTTATTGTAAAGTGTTAACCTTAAGGATTTATTTTAAGCAATTAAAATAATTTATTATTGGATAAACTGCGTAAACATTTCTATATTTCTCTTTATTTTTTTCTGAACTAGAAGTAATAACATTTGTAGTCTATACCTATAGATGGTGCTTATTGATGGAGAAAAACACATTACATAATTTTATATTTAATTATGAAAATAGTGGAGCAGTAATATATATATATATATATATATATATATATATATATATATATATATATATTGAAGAAGTTCAATACGCAAAAAGCCTCAAATGCCATTTTTAGTTTTTTCTTTTAAAATGACCATTTTATCAAAAGCTTATATTTTAAGTTCAGTAATTTTACTCAAAACCAATTAGAGGTACCTTTATTGCCATTTAAGTGAAATTATTAACTAATAATATACAAGCTTGATAAAAATGGTCATTTTAGAAGAAAATTTTCTAAATGGCACTTAGAGGCTTTCTAAATCCTAACTTTGCGTGTGTATATATATATATATATATATATATATATATATATAAAAGGCCCTGAAAAGTTCTTGACAAATGCACTGTGAAGCTCATCTAGGCTCACTATGTTACCTAAATCTAAAACACGTTGCACAAGCCAGCTTTATACACATCATGACACAACAAGACAGATGTATCGAAACAAAATGTTAAATTTCAACATTGATAGACAGGTAGTGAAATGATTTAGCTAGGGAAATGAAGGGACATGTAACAATCAAATTATTTATGATGTACTTTTAATTAAATAAGCAGACAAAAAGTCAAAAGCATCAAGTCTGCTGTTAAATTTATATTGTAGTGGTGCTGGCTACAGACTTAGTATCTCTGTCTACATGTCGCTGAGAAATTTTTCCATTGTGTAGTGAGCGAGACCTTATCCTTGTTATATTTTTTAGCAGGGATGAGGCAGCCCGCCCCTCCATCCTTTAGCGTCACATAAAGCGCTTTGACAAAACGGGCGTGGCACACCACGCACATGGTACCCTTTATCGTTTTATATACACGCTTACTCAAGGCGCCTATAATCCTTTAGCTAGATGAGACTACCCTGACCCCACCCCCACACTGAAAACCTAACCATCACAGGCGCGTGTTACATATAAACCAGAGGGTACTCATGCGTGGAGTATAACGCCGTCATAGAACGTTCTAGATGACGCTAGGATGAGAACTGCTGGATTAGGAGGAGAGAATCCAGGTGCAGAGAGATTCAGACACAAACCATGACAAATCCAACAACAAACAGGAACATAATCCAACAGGGAAACCAGAACATACCTAGATATAAGAAACCAGGACACAAAACTTAACAAATAGAGATACATGCAAGAACAACAACCAAACATAATTGTAACACAGGAACACAAAGGCTACTCTAACAAGTGAGATAATTCTATTGAAAAAATCAAATGTGGAAAATTATGGAGACAATCAAGCAACTGGCAAGTTGAAACTAATGCCCTCGTCCACATGACTGCTTTTTGTTTAAAAGTGGAAGAATTAAAATGAAACTGTCAACCTTGCCCACACCAGCGTTTTATCTGCGGATTTAAATCAATCTCCGTCCACATTTAAAACAAATGAAAACGCGGAACTGCACGGACCATTCACACCAAACACTGGGCATGCGCGGCGGTGTAAACGGTGGCTGAGATTAATCAGGAAGGAACACGCCATGACGACACCCAATCATAGAGCCGAGTGTGACACCGTGTTGACTACACGCGCCGTCAACTATGTAAAGGTATCTCTTTCCATGTTAGTGAGAGTTTTTGTTGAACTGATACGTGACAGCGACATGCAAGTTTCCAATCAAACGGTTCCATTTCTGCGACTGCTGCGCTGACAGATCCGCCCACACAGAGATTTATCTCACACAGACGTTTAAATGAACGTCAGTCTCAGTTGTGGTCACTGCTCAGTGTGGACAGATACACTTGCTGCGCGGAATTTTATTGCTATGTGTAGTTATAGGTATCACAGCTCTTGCGTCATCGCTTCTAACTTTGCTTTCTGGTCCGCCCTTCACTAAAACACTTGAAAAGAGATTCAAACGGCAAAACGCAAGCTGTAGTGGTTTTAAAACTTTTCCATTTTAGGTCTTTTGTTTTTTTGATTTAGTCTTGTATGGGGAGGTGAATGAAGAGCAAAGGTTTCCTTTTTTTTTTTTTTTAAACAAAGTGCAGAGTGTGGATTGGGCCTAAGATAACTCAGGGAGATATGCTCTTAAGGAGAACAGCTTTGATATGCTTCAACATAACAATAAGTCCTTGAGGGGGGGTGGGAGCGGAGGCTGATCAGGGCAGGATGTTGGGCTGGGCCTGGTGTGGCAGAGCTATGAGTGACAAAGGTGGAGCCAGCAGAGCAGGTGTCATGGTGTAGCAGGCAGAAGTGAACAGGCCCAGCCTACAGAGTAGGTGGCCACTAAGGCAAGTTGAGATTTAGACTAGACCACCACAGTAAGGCAGACGATACTGAGATCGCTATTGTGGAGCAGTACTGAAGGTAGATGTATCAAATATCTTTGTGACGTGTTGAACAGACACAAGTTTAGGGATGACCTTTAAGCCTCATCCAAGGCAGACAGGGAGTTCAACTGATGGCGCTGTGGGTCATTTCAGAGAAGAAAGGAGTTCAGGTACGATCTCGGTAGTCTGTCAAAGTAGACAAGGAGTTTAGGGACCTCCAGGTTATGTCAGGGCAGTCACAGTTCCAAGCAAGCCTCTGGCTGTATTCAGAAAGGCAGAAGGTTCAGGGCAGTTGGCTGGGCTGGCTCAGCAGAAGCTGTACAATGTGTTTACCCTAAACACAAGACTGCGACTGCCATTACAGGAAGTCAGCGTCTTTCGCACTGAGACCACGGATGGCTGGCCCCGCACCGACACCAGTGATGGGGTCCGCTCACTGCACGTAGAACTGACACACCTCCTAGCCTTCGTTGCTTTGGGGTTTGGTGGCCATGACGGGTGGGGACTCTGGTGCGTGGCACAGGTAAACTGAGAGCTAGTCTCAGTCCTTAGTGCTAGATCCACAAATTCAGAGTTCTATTGACTGTTCACAAAGTCATGCTGCCCAAAGAAATTGACTACTGTCAAACACTACCCAAAAGAATAGTAATATATTGCCATGGCAGGAAGTGGTAGAAATCTGTGTGTCAGGTGACCTTTTTTTGAGCAATAATTTAGCCAGATGATCTCTCAATCTCAATGCAATTCAGCAGTTCTTAAGATTGATAATCCCGGTTTTAGTGCTACTTGTTTGGAGTTAGAACACACAAGAAGCTCACTGTATATTGAAGTAATTTTGTCTCAGATACAGGATTATACATTTGCTTTAAATAAAGAAGCAGGTTGTTCATTAAACACATAAACACATACACCACCGCTCTGCGGGTCATGCTGAATCGACTTTTGTGTTTAAAAATTTAACTATACGCAAGAGACGGAAAGATGCGCCGTAGAACCATATATTTTCCATTTGTCAGACTAAACAGTATTACCTGATGTTGTCAAAGAAGGTTTAAGATGCTTTTCCTCGTCCTTAATGTGCACTTCTAGTACTGTAGTCTACAAACTAAGGAACTGAGAAATGAGTCTGCAAGCTGGGAAGTCTGAAGAGTAATTCCTGAGCATCTTGTTTCTTCATATTTCAGTCTGTGAAGTCGAGAGGAGCTCCTGCAGTATTCTGATGCAGTGTGATGTTATTGTGTACAATATCTCGAACACACTGACCTCATAGATGAGGCAACACTGGGCCATTTCAGGTAACAATTCTCTTTATATTTCCAACATTTATCTAGAGGCTGATATCTCAAACATGGTGAGGCATGTTCATACTACCAAAATTCTCTGCTCAAGCACTCACTAGGTTTTAGCACACTGCCTTATGAACCATTTGTTTATTTTTCTGTTGTTTATTTTATTTTACTCAAATCTATAAACTGGTATATTTAAGTCTGGTGTTCTTGTAGAGCCTTGCACTTGAATTGAACATTTTCTGGGTTTTTTAAATATCATCCTTTGTCAATATCATGACATGGGCAATGATCAACCAGCTGATCCAGTGGAGTGTTGCTTTTAAATATATCACAGCGCGAGGTCCAAATTGTAAACTCTCCTTCCACCATGGAGGTAAAAATAAAGGAAAATTGTGATGCTTTTCATTACGCAGTTGGTGTGTAACAAAGTCTCGAATCGCAGTTCATACTTTTTTCTCTCAGAATTATGTAGACCCCACAATCGCTGAGCTACTGAAGCCAGAATTGTGTCGAGTTCTCAGACATTGCAATTTGCAATGTAATACATCAGTAAAAGTCAGAATCGCGGATAGACAAAGATTTTGGGGCATCGACATCTCTCTGTCATGTGTGAATAAGGAAGGAGAAGGCAAAATGCGAATATCTCTAAGGCTCGTTTATTAATAAATAAACCAAGTAGGGTCAGGTCCATACAACATACGACACACAAGGGTGGAACAAGTGAAACCGCAGGGACCTCTGACCCGAAACTGGGCTGGTGGTGGTTGAGAGACCTATATGGGTCCAGACTGAGTGAATGAAGACTGGCGAAATAGGGCATGAATCTCTCTGTACACAGGGAGGACGTTGAACCCACTGATCAGCCGGAGTGGATGTCTTAGTCTAGAGCCACACTTTTTGACTCAACAATCACATGGAGGCTTCCACCGGTGGTGATCGGCTCAGCCTTGGTGCGCTGACTCTGAAAAGGGATAGTCTCTGGCTCGGGTCACACAACGTCGCAAAGAACCATCCTTCTCCACCCCACAAAGACCCTGCAGGAGAGAGGAAAGGCTGGGTGACCTAGTTGCCACAAGGACACATTGTCCCATAGCCTCCCTCTGGGAACAGAAAGTGACATCCTTGCCTTAGACGGAGACTTACCTGGAGTAACTCATTAGCACAGTCTAGGCATGGTGCCGGAGGAAGAGAAGCAGCACATACGGGACTCAATCTAACACTTCCTTCAGGTTCAGGTACTTGACATACATGGCTCACAAATCCACTGCTCTCCTGAAACATAGAATTGGGTATGGACTTAGCAATATGTAAGATATACAGGTGCTCCATTCAGAGACTGCAGGTTGGTGCTATAGTCTTACTTCTTGGGTTATGTAAAGTTAGCCAGGTGACCGAGGCTATGGGTGCCAGGGGTGAGTCCAGAGAAGAAATCAACAAGTCTCTGTATGATTGCCTGATGTGGTCAGAGCAATGTTGGGAGTTTCCACCATTAGCTCCATTGACGGATGTGCTGTGAGAAAGAATCACAGGAATGAAGCAGTTCATGGGGAAGTTACGATCCAAAAGTTTCCATCCACTGGAGTTCAGTAAGTGTTTTTATTGAGTTTACCAAGGAGGAGTGTGGAATTTATGGTGATGAAGAGCTGCTGAGAAAAGTGGCCCTGCCTCCCCACACAGTAGAGGCACAAGTCTGAGGGACAATCTTTACCTCCCTTTCTCTTCGGGAAAGCTTTAGCTTCACCCACCTGCGCGGTACTTGATCGACGACTGGCTGACCGTGTCATCTCGCTGGTTTGTGGATCCTCTGTGACGCCAGGAAATGGGACAGGAAGATGCGACATTCCATCCTGGCAAGACATGTTGCCCACCCTGAGAAGCCACATTCCACGGCTGTGTCCAAACCAGTGGGAATATCCAATTGCATACACTTTCTTCTGACATGGTCAGTTGTCCCAAGCAGGAACATGTCCACTGTGCTTCTCCTCCTGTTTCCATTGGCACTCGGCCACCAGAGTGAAGTCGCCCTGCAGAAGTTCCGCGGGTTCCCTCAGCATGCCTCTAGGACAGGAAAGACTGAGGGCTCCAATGCTCAGAAGGACGTCTCAGGTGGTGTGGGTTGAACTGACGGTGTGGGCGGAGACTCCAGGTGTTCAAACTGTTGGGCGAGCTCGGACACCTGCGCGAGAAGCAATGGCAATTGGCCCCGCCCCTGTTCCGCATATCTCTCTTGTGAATCCATCCACTCACTGCTGTTACCCACGATCAAAAGCTACCATCTAGACCCTGCTGCCTCCATGCCCTGTCACACAGCTATATGTAACAGGAACAAAATACCGGGAACACCAGATACTTACAAGTTGTCAGTACTAAACAAAATGATTCCAACCGCAATTGTTTATAGGAAGTCATTTGCCCAGGAACTTTTTTTCACAGGAATCTCTTTGCAAGACGCGTGCCACTGCGTCACTTGCGGATTAAAATACCGGTCCGGGTGGAGATGACTGCTCAACTGCCGACTGTCTTCTCAGCCTGCCGTAATTGAGTTTTTTGTATGGAGGAGATTCAAAGCTTTGGCTGCTTTTGTGGGCTATCTGGAATCATCAACGAGGTACGACAAAACGGGCAAAGAAGAGTAACAAGTATTTATAGTCTATTTATAAAGATTGTAAATGCTAACATAAAATAGCGTTTGTTATCAGCGGACATTGACCGTGTAGATGGATGGGACGAACGCTGTGACATCGGGCATGGGTAAGAACCTAATCAGCATGTTTCAGCTGGCACAAAATCCAATGTTACAAAGTTCTCTGAGACTTGAAAAATACTACCTCCCCAGCAGGGACTTTTTTAGGGAACTTCACCTTGGAACCATTAGAATCCTGGTTCCTGTGGTGTAAACACATCTAGAATCACGCAAGTTTGAGTTTGGGGAAACAAGTCTTGCGGTGGAGACGCGCGGCTTATGTAGGCACTCGCCTACCCAGGAGTTGTGCCGTAGAAAGATGCAGCTGACGCCACTGATCAGCGGATTGATCTTCCTAAACTACAAAGCGCTTACAATTGCTATGTCAGAGGGCCTATTTAACCATGGAGCAACTGGGTTAAGTGTCTTGCTCAGGAAGATATTGGTGTTGACATTTTGAAACCTGGATCTTCACACCTAAAAGGAAGAAAGGCATGTGTTATTCACTGCACCATCACTACCCATCTGATCAGGCCTATACCCCTGATGAGTCCTTTCTCAGATATTTTACATGTTTGCTAAAAGATAATTATCCATTATGTCTGACACCTGTGAGTCACACATGAACAGATGCGGCAGGTGTTAAAGCCTCACAGTTGCAGGACAGTAACTAGGGTAGGGTTGGCTTAGCCAAGGGTTATTGGGGTTATGAATTGTGAGTTTATGTTTGCAAATTCAAAGCTTGTTTTTTCCAAGGATGAAGAAATAATGCAACTTACAATTTGAATTACAAGAGATACTGTCAGATATAAACTGGAATTCTGAGAAAAAAAAGTACAATTTGTGCAATGTAAAAATAATTGCCAGGAAAAGCCAGAATTCCAGTCACAATTATTATTATTTTTGATTCTGTGGCAGAAACCTTCCATAAATTCTACTTGATATTGAAAATCCTTGTTTCTACTTTTTTTTCTGTGACCAATCTACTTTCTTTCTTTTTTTACAAATTACACATTTCACTTTTTATGTTCATTATGCTCACACCATTACAAGTTATGCTTGTACCAGTGAAATTGATGAAAGATACCAATACATCATTACTTTTTCTGGCTACTTTTTTATTGTACTTAAAGGATGATTCCTACATTTCTTTCTACTCTAATACGACTACAGGAGATCAGATCATTCCAAAGTTTAAGCACAAGCAATAGAGAACATGTGCTTAACTGTAGACTGTACCCATCCAGAATTTGCTGAATACATTTCAATAATTGATGATATGTAACAATCATAAGACCAGAACACATTAACAAATGACCTTTATTTTCTTCAGAAAAGCTCAAAGCTGTCTACTGATGTTCTTGTAACATCAGGGTAAGCTTGCAATATGGGAATGGTGCGAGGATGTTTCATCTTTTTCTTTAAAGTACCTAAATGACTAAAGATAGCACATCATTTCACATGAATTCATAAGAATTAAATTCTGTTGCCTAACTTGTTTACTTTTTCTATAGCTCCTGCTCCTGAGAGCTTAGCAGTGTGCTGGTCTCCTGCTGCAACATCATTCCCTGCCATCTCCATTGATCAAACTTGCAAAGGTTCCAGATAAATCAGTTCTATCATTTCCTGGGATGTTGATTTGTGTTCTGATTTTTAACTTTTCATTTTGATTTTCATCCAGTATTTTTGTTGTCATTATTTGCTCATTTCAGAGTGGTGCAAACATCATTGATCACAACCAAAGCACCACTCTCGCTGTGGATGATTCTAGAACACTTTTGAAGACACTTAGATTAAATCATCATATTTTGTTAGATATGATGATCTAATGTAAATACTCACACTTTAGTTTTGGCAAGAGAGTGCTGGAAAGGTATCAGAATAAAGAAATGTTGCAATAATTGAAGGATTATTTTACTCGTGGAATTTTCTTTTCTAGATTTTCCTTTGGGATTTCATCATGGTTTTATTCATGTAGAAACAAGCTTGTGAAAACATAACTCAAGATAGAATTTTTGATGTTTTGTTCCACAACGTAAATTACACACACTCATAGCAAAAACACAAATTTCTGAGTCATTATTTTCTTAAATGTATGTTTCTTTATTACGTAAACTTAGACAAGTTGAGTGTTGAGTATGTGTACGTTGTAATTACCAGAAACGCCAAAGTATTGGTAAAATTATGTTTACCACAGAGGGGTTTATTTTCTCACATACATTTAAAATCCCTTCAAATTGCCATAGGAGAATCTCGGCAAATCAGCAGCGTATGAAGCTTCCAGGTTCTGATGTTATCCCCACAACATTCTTGAAGAAACACCAGAAAAACTCATTAGCATTAGCAGCTGTTCATTCCTCAAGGCTATTGCCTCTGCCTGGGGTTTTGGACAAAGGAGAAGTCCAAAGGAGGATGCTTGGTACACAAGGCAATTACGGTAGGCTGTTTCTTGCGGAACACATATTTTTGCCATGTCTTAACAATATGCTAACTGGAAGGTAATATACATTATTGTGATTTGAACAGAAAACTTTAACTGCTTTATCTCAGTGTCAGTTTCACCTAGTTTGTTTCTTAAGGACAAATTAAACTTCCGCTGGTATTACTTACTCTGGGATTGTTGCAGAACATATTTCACGTGGTGGAGGAGCACAACAATACATTGGAACTGTTCTGTAAGCTCTGAGAAACACTTGCCTAATATAGGTATGTCTAGTGTAAGAGTAAATTACATCAGAAATTAAATAGAAATTGGTACATTTTTTTTCCCTCTTCTTTAATATTTTAAGACATTTCTAAGAAAATATAGCTTTAGAAAATGTTTATGCTTACATTTCTCCCATTTTCCGTGTTTTTATTCCTTTTAGCCAGAAAAATCTGGTTTCTTGGGCCCTCCTGTGTTGGCAAAAGCTTAGGTGCTGCAAAGTTGTGCAGATATTACAAATCTTCAACATATTAATGTCGATGAAGCCATCGATGAGAAAAGTGGTAACGGCTGGTGAGTGAGAACAAAACAGCTTCCCTTTTAATCTGGTATTTTAAACGATGTCTGACAGTAAATTAAAGAACGATTGTCATGTGATCCATTTTTTCACACTGAGAGCAATTGAGGGACTTTTAAACACAAATGTATTAAAAAGGGGGTGGCTCCTAAATCAAACAAACCTGAACATTGAACACAAATATGGAAAATTTGGACACCTTTATCCTGTTATCCTGTTCAAAAGCTTTCACCCGGCTGTTGATACATTGTGTCTCCTTTCCTGGAGCATTCAGTGAACCGTTCCACCCTTTTTTACAGTATTAAGAATCAAGCCATCGAGTTTACAATCCTCAGGCCACGAGTTACTATCTTGAGGCCATGAGTTATGTCTCTAGCAGCCATGACTTGATAGTAATCTTGAGGCCTATCCTCTTGAGGCCACGAGTTAAGTAATCCTTGAGGCCACCATCTACTATCCTGAGGCCACAAGTTACTATCCTGAGGCCAAGAATGCATCTATCCTCCTGAGGCCAATGAGTTAGTATCTCTAGTAGGCTACGACGGCAGTGTCCCCTCTGAGGCCACAGAGTTACTATTCTTGAGGGCCACGATTTAGCTTAGTATCTTGAGGCCATCGATTTACTGGATCTCGAGGCCACGATTGTTAGCATATCTGAGTGCCACGGGTTACTATCTCTTGAGGCCACAAGTTACTATTCTTGAGGCCATCGGTTGCTATCTTGAGGCCACGAGTTACTCTATCCTGAGGGGCACGAGTCCTGCTCATTGTAGGCCACGGAGTTATCACACCCTAGCAGGGCACGAGTCACTGTATCTTGAGGCCATGAGCTACTGTTCTCGAGGCCATCATGACTTATCCTTGGAGGCCACGAGTTACTACCTCAAGGCCTTACGAGCTACTATCCTGAGGTGCCATCTTAAGAGCTTACTTACAATCTTGAGGGCCAGCGAGCTCACCACCCTCTGAGGCCACGAGTTACCATCTTGAGGCCACGAGTTAACTATCCTCAGGCCTACAAGTTACTACCCTGAGGCCACGAGTTACTGATCTTGTAGGCCACCGAGTTACTATCCTCAGGCCACGAGTTATCCGCCTTGAGACCCACGGGTTAGTATCTCCCAGGCCCACGCGGTTAGTACCCCGAGGCCATCTGGCGTTAAGCACCCTGAGGCCACGGGTTAGTATCTTGAGGCCAGGCGCCCGTGTTCAGTATCTTGGGCCACGAGTACCAGTATCTTGAGGCCAAAGAGTGAGTCCCTTCCAGGCCACGGGGTACTATCCTTGAGGCCATCGAGTGTCACGATCTTGAGGCCATCGAGCTCAGTATCCTGGAGGCCACTGAAGTAGTATTCTCGAGGGCCATCGAGTCACTATCCTCAGGCCACCAGAGTTAGTATCCTCAGGCCATCGGTTGCAGTATCTTGACAGGCCACCAGCTGCTGATCCTTGAGGCCACGCAGTTATGCTATCTTGAGGCCAATCAGGTTACTTATCCTTGAGGCCACGAGCTTGTACCATCCCCAGGCCATCGAGCACTGTATCCTGAGGCCATCAGAGTTACTCATCCTTGAGGCCACGAGTTAACGCTATCTTGAGGCCAATCGAGCTTTACTATCCTCAGACTCACCGAGTTAGTATCTCGAGGCCATCGCGGGTTTCAGTCTGATTGAGGCCACGAGTTACTATCTTGAGGCCACCGAGTTACCATCCTCCGCAGGCCGCCACGAGTTAACCATCCTTGAGGCTACCGAGTTAGTATCCTCTGAGGCCACTAGTTACTATCTTGAGGCCACGGATCAGTATCTTGAGGCTACGAGTTACGTATCTTGAGGCCATGAGATAGTATCTTGAGGCCATGAGTTAGTATCTTGAGGCCACAAGATAGTTATAATTATTTTTGATAGAGGGTCACTATAATAATGAGTAATATATACTTTTTTTGGCCCCACTTGAGATGAAGCTGTTTTGAATGTTTCAGTGTGTGGTCTTCAGAGAGGAACTGCTCTGCGAGCAGTGAGAAGACACAGGAAAATGAGGAAATGCTCACTGGTGCCGAAGAGAAGCTTCACACTATAAAGAACAACATGCTTCAGAACGATGGTATGTAGTGAATGAAGCTTCGACATGAATCCGATTTATGTATCTAAATATGATTGTAAGATTGAAACAGATCTGATATAGTAAGTGTTACTTGATGATGTTTTCTCACAGGCCAGTTGGATGAGCAGCATGTGATGGACATCATAAGGGAGAAGCTAAACTCCATCCCTTGCAGAAATCAAGGATTCGTTCTGGATGGTTACCCAAAGACCTATACACAGGCTAAAGAGCTTTTCCATGGTCAGCTTTCTTCCTTTTAAACAAACAAAATCCAACGTGGAAATATAAAGTCTTAACCTTTAACTTGTAAAATGTTTTCCAGATGCAAACATGGAAGTCGAAGACACCAGATCTACAATATCTCAGCATAGCAAAGTGTTGATTCCAGGTTGGTCATTTCAGAAGATATCTTTCACTAATCTTGCTATGTTGTAAACGTTGTAAAAACTTTTAAATGCACGATTCAGCTTTTAAACATCTTAGTATCATCACAACAATGTAATGCTTTTTAATGTTTATATAATAAAAGAGCTATGGCAATAATAATAATTATACGTTGGAAAATAATTATTAACATTGAGATACTCTTCAGTAGGGTTGGGTATCGTTTGAATTTGAACGATTCTGATTCCGATTCCTTGTTTCGATTTCGGTTCCTAACGATTCTCGATTTCGATTCTTTTAAGAGGAAGGGTCAAAAAGTTTAGCTAACCTTGCTAACCAATGGTCTTTCTGAAGGAAATACTCTTTCTGTCACAAATCCTCCTTTTGTCACAAATTTTGCATTTTGCTGAGATTTTTTTATTTTTAGAAAAGTGAAGCCACACTTTGGACCGCCAACGTGAGCTACTCATGTTCGACTCGACGTGGTTATGCCAACACTTCCGGTAGACGCTTCTTCGTTGGTGTTGTTCAGCGGTTTCTTCTTCCGAATCGGCGGACTGTGAATATTGAAACTAGGAATCGAAATTTTAACTTTTGAACGATTCGGAAAAACTGAAAGTTAGTCCCGGTTCCATTCGAATACTTGATTCTCGATACCCAACCCTACTCTTCAGCTTAAGCATGCTATTATTCAATATCCCGTTTCGGACAGAAATATACTGCACTTTCTGTTGAGCAAAGAACCCTGACTTTTTTATTATTACAGGTTCCACAAAAATATCAAGCAGCAAATATTAATACTGTTTTCAACATGATTAATAATTAGAAATGTTACTTGAGCAGCAAATCAGCATATTATGATTTCTTGAGGATCATGTGACACTAAATTACATTTTAAAATAATATTAATAAAAATAAAAATAATACTGTCTGTACTGTTTTAATGAAGAGTTAGTTCACCCAAAAATGGAAAATTCTGTTGACGCTTCAAAAAGTTCATAAAGTGATCGTAAACCTAATCCATATGAATTGAGCGGTTTAGAACAAATTTTCTGAAGAGACTCTATCGCTTTATATGATGAAGAGATTGAATTTAGGCTTATTATTAAAGTGGTAAAGTATGATTTCATTTCTCTAACTTTAGTTAATGTGTAATGTTGCTGTTTGAGCATAAACAACATTATCAAAGTTACAACGCTCAAAGTTCAAAGCAAACGGAGATATTTGCTTTTAAATAATTAAATTTTAAGGACTACAACAAACGGCTGGTAGGGACTACACAAGCTTCCTCCTGGGTTAGTGACATCAGCAACCCCCAAATATACATAAACCCGCCCCGGAAACACGTATCCATGTTGAGAAGAGGGAGAGCTGTTGTATAAGAGCACGTTTGTGAGTCAGCTCAAACTTTAGCATCCATCTTTTCACATACAATAGAAAGTCACTCTGTGTGCATCTCACAACAGTTCCTATTCGAGCGATTTATAGATTATCCTGACAGAATATGCTAATTGAATATAGTTAACTCCACATCAGCAACATAAATTCATCAACTGACCATTCAGAGAGGTCCTGTTGCATTCTACATATTGTCACTTCTTCTTGAGTCTCTCCATCTTTGATTGACTCTGTTTTAACATTAAAGGCAGGGTTTTTCTGTAATTTTAGTGTGTTTGTGTGAGGTAATCGCAGCTGCTAACACACACAGGCTCTTGAAACCCCGCCCTCTGCAGCTGCTCATTTGCATTTAAAGGGCCAGGCACAAAACGGTGCGTTTTTTGCAAATCCTAAAAAAGTGACAACTTTAACATGCTATATAAAAATATCTGTGAGGTATTTTGTGTTAAAGCTTCACACACACACTCTGGGGACATGTGAAAATGGCATTTTACCACCCCTTTAATCAAATAAATTAAGATTTGGTGAGCATAAGCGACTTCTTTGACCCTAAACTTTTGAACAGTTGTGTATTACACCAGCAGAAGGTAAACTGGGCTGGCAAATGCTTTGTTAGATTGCACTGATCTATATAATGATCAGTGGTTTCATGTTAACAATAACAAACATTGTGTTTTTTCCTTCAGAGTTCGTCTTCTCATTGGAAGCCACGGATGAATTTCTTAAAGAGCGCGTCCGGAGTCTCCCGCAGAATGTGGCAGAGGAAATGCACTGGACTCAAGAAGAGTTTACAGAGAGTCTTGCAAAATTCAGGGAGACTTCGCCAGAAGAGCGAGTCCGTGCTTGACTATTTCGATGAACTGGAAATCCACCCCGAACACATCGGTTAATCCAAACTTTCACTCTTATTTTTGTGCATACATAAGAAAATTGCATGCCGCACACAATTAAATTGATTAATGAACTGACTGGTCATGAAGCAGGGTGGTGTTATTAAAGGGTAATTCCATCGTACCGGTGGAGACAGGAATGTGTATTGAAAGTGGGTCATATATGTAGTAGAATAGTATCATAAATTTCTAATTTGGGTCCTTCTTGGCCGATAAAAGGCAGAAAATGACTTTTTAGTGCTTGTAAATTGTGTAAACAACAATCCCCATAGTGCATTGCAATGCTCAGCTCCACAGGCCACTCCCACTACTCCGCCCATCAATGTAGACTAGAGTTGAGCTCCACTCTACGCTACCGCCTGGAAATCATTCCACACAATGAAATCAGATAATGCGCGCTAATATAATATGACGACGTAAGAGCGTGAAGGCGGCGCCTGCGCCATCAGCCAATGGATTGGCGTGATTCTCTATGGGCTTCAGACAATCGCCACGCTTACTCTGATGAGTAATTACGTAATTTACACGTGAAATGCAGCCAAACCTTGGAGCGTTTCGTCTTCGGCATCTTCATTACTCCCCTGGCTATCAGACGTCAGTCCGGCAGTCTCCCGCATATTGATAACGGCTCCCTAATGCCCGCAAATTAGTTAAAATCTCCCGGAATCTAGAGCGAGTGAGCAAGAGCGCGCATGCGAGACAGATCAGACTGTGCTCCAAACCCTATAGTGCGTGCATGAGGAAGAGAGAGACTTTGCGTGTGTGCACCTCATGACACAGATACTCAGGCACTGAAATTTTCGTTCTTATTCGGTCTGATTATTACCATTTACGTTGGAACCGGTTCCCTATTTGCACCGCGTTTCGGTACCCAACCCAATCCATAGTGCATCCGTCTGCCTATTCAGTACCTTCGTCCATATTTTCAAAAAGTTTCTGCCTATCTGTGATAGGTCTGTTAGCGCATTAGGTCCAACCCCCTATGGGCGGGTTTGAAAGGGTGGGATCTAGTGCTTGTAGTTTTTACAGAAATCCCCCCCCCCACTGTGCGTTCACACCGAACGCAAATAGCGCCGTCAAATTTGTGCCTGACGCGTCCAGTTTGACGCTTGACCACTTTGTGTTAATTCACGTGTCAAGAGTGAAACTGACGCTCATAAAAACAAAAGTTTGAAGCGAAATGTACGCGCGACAGAATCGAAATCCGTTGGCAGCCATTGTTTTTATGTCGTCCGAACATTCATCAAGAGAGTTACCGCTCTGTATTTACTCTGGAGAGCAGAACAGTGGCGTGGGGTCATCGTCCGACGTATATTTGTGTCCTCCGGACCCTTCTGAGGTGAACCGTTTGGCTAGTTTCACCATTTGCTCGCTCCAGGAGCTGTGCTGGATGACGGCCGCTGTCAACGGTACTTCCGCCTGTCCGGCGCCCAGTTTATTGACCTGTTGTCCCGCATCGGAGCGAGGATCACCCTTAGCCCTTATCCACCTAATCTAGCTGTCATTTATTTTGGTTTTGAGGATAAATAGAGCCAGCTTCCAAAAGTTATTAACCCGTCCTGTGATTTTTTTTTACTCTCTCACGTCCAGTACACGAACTTATGCACATATGTTGATTGTCTTTACATCATAATATTATTTCATACAATCTAGATATGGAATGAATAACATTCAATACAAAATGAACATGTCTCGTATATAGAAATAATGTTATAAGTGATAAAATATGCTTTGATGTGCATAATCCCACCAATGCATTTAGTCATATTACAAAATAATTTATTGAAGCATCCAGACACTTCACCACGTGAGCAAGCAGCTAGGCTCCTGATTGGTTAACGCGGCGCGAATTCACGCCAAAGTTCAGATTTTTGCAACTCGGGCGGCAGACGCGAATTCACATCAAACGTGTGAATGCACAAATGGCACTAACTAAATCATTCGCGCTTAACGCGCCAGATGCTCAATTCGCGGCATTTGCGCGAATGAGGTGCATTCGCGTCTTCGCGCGCCGCGCTTCCACGCCTCATTCGCGGCGCGCAGGAATTTTCTACGCGCGTAACGCGTCTTTGCATTGACTTAACATTGAAATCATTTCGCGCTTGACGCGCTATCGCGTCTGGTGTGAACGCACCATTACACTTCCTCCTACAATGACGTAAAATGACGACTTTTGCGTCATTGTGGGAGGAAGTGAAAAAGGTAAATAGCGGATTTTGCTCGTCTCAGTGGAGAAATGAGAGAGTGTTGCATGGCCATTCAATAGTATAGGTTTCTAACAATGGAAATCTTAATGCAAATGGGTGGAGTGTCCCTTTAAGAATAGTGTTTTCATGATATCATTCTTCAGACGTTGAGAGCGTGGCCGCGTTGGAGAAAATAATTAAGACGGTGAGCAGACCATGAACTACAGCCTGAGTCCGGAGGAAATGCAGGAGAAGGAGAAGAGGAAAGAGGATGAATGGCACCACCAGCTGAAAAAGGAGGAAGTTGAGAAGGAACTCGTGGAGAATGTTAAAAAGGCTGCGCTTTTGGACAAATGGGTACATTTGTTTTTTTTTTTTTAATAATTCCCTTATGACTATTTGGTCAATGACTATTTAAGTCATAAGAATACAGTAAAAACATTGATATTGCAAACCCTGGAAACCCTAATACATTTTTCTTCGGGATTCTTTGATGATTAGAAAGTTCCAAAGAACTTTATTTGAACTATGATTGTTGTAACAAGTTATGGAAGCTTGTTTCCGCCACAGAATAATAATAATAAAAAAGGAATTGTGACTATCTCACAATTCTGACTTTTATCTCAGAATTGCATGATAGAAAGTCACAATTGTGTGTTATAAAGTCAGAATTCTGAGATATAACAATTGCGTGAAAAAAGTCTGTATGTTCCTTAGAATTAAGACTTTATAACACGCAATTGCGAATCTCACAATTCTGAGAAAATTGTGAGATATAGGCTAATCTCACAATTGCGAGATGTCAACTTTTTATTCAGTAGCGGAAACAAGCTTCAATGAGAACAGTTGTGTTTCTCACTTGGACTTTCCGGTTTCTAGTTTTGCAGTCCTGTTTGCAGTTCTCTTACGAGAGGTTCTCTCGTATTGCGTAAGCTAGCTTACGCTACGGGAAAGATTCTTCTTTGCCAAACAATTGAAGCCAAAAATTTTTATAATTTGTAATCATTGTCAACGCACTTCTCAGGTGCAGGACCTAGAGCGGGCTAACTGGCAGGCTCATTGGTTCGATTCCTGGGAAGTGCTCAAACCAATCGGAGAGCGGCGCTGAACCCGCGCCCAATGAGCGGACGACGCTCGCTATACGTCAAAGCCCGCCGAAAGGGGCGTGGCTTGAGTGTATATAAGCGCTCTCCGTGGGTTGCAACAATCGATTCATTTCTGATAAAGCGATCTAATCGCCTGCCGTTGCAAGACTGAAGCCGTCGTCGTGACAAGGCACCTTCTAGCAAGCAAGAAGCCTGAAGAAGCCGGCCCTGTCACCTTCAGCCGCCTCAGCGAGCTGAGCGCCGTCCGACGACTTCCACTTGCTCCATCACAAAAGAGCGTGAGCGTCTTTCAAGATGTCTCGCATTTCCTGCTGCTCATGCCGCGCACCGCTCGAAGACGGAGACCGCCACCTCATCTGCCCTCTCTGTCTCGGGCTTGAACATGCGGAACTCGCCCTCCGCCGATGGAGGATGCTCTCTCTGCGAGGCGCTGACAATGTCTTCCCTGCGGGCAAGACTCCTCACCGTCAGATCCGCCCAAGCCGCCGCCGCCTCTGACTTCTCCGCGAAGGAAGCGCCGCTCTCAGAGGCCGCCGGAACCTGCCGATGGCTGTGTGTGGGCCGCAGCCGCCGCCCCCGACTGCCAGCGTCCCTCGACTCCTGAGGAAGAGAAGAGTCGCCTTCGTTGCACGCTTCTAACAGCGACGAATGGTCTTCACTGGGCTCTTCGGCGTCATGCTCCGCGGGGACCCGCTCCGGCATCGAAGAGGACCTAATGCGCCTCCTGACTCTTGCGCGTCGAGCGTCTGGGCCTCGACTGGTCACCACCACCCGAGTTACCTCCGAACCGGATGGATGGAAAGTACCTGCACCGCGCGCCGCCCCCGCTGGCACCCGGTCCGCTCCTTTCCTGCCTGAGCTCCACGCCGAGCTCACTGAATCGTGGAAAGCTCCTCTCCGGCTCGGACCCGCTCTGATGTCTCCGCCTCGCTGCGCTCGGTGGACGGAGCCACCGAGAAGGGCTCATACAGCGATGCCGCCCGTCGAAGATCTGGTCGCCGCTCACTTGTGCTCGCCCTCCGCTGGACGGCGATCCTCCCTGAAGCTTCCTTCTAAAGCTTGCAGAGCGTCCTCTACCTTCCACACCCGCGCCTATGCAGCCGCTGGCCAGGCCGCTGCAGCGCTGCACTCCATGTCGGTTCTCCAGGTGCTGCAGCCCGACCTGTTGAGTGACATAGCGCAGAACGAGAGAGAATGACGGCCGTGCACTCAACGGACTTAAGATGCGCTGCACGGACCTCTCCCTTCGCGCTACCAGAGCTGCTGCTCAAGCGCTGGGAAGATGCATGGCCATCCTCTGTTTCGCCGAGAGACACTTGTGGCTCACGCTCATGACATGAGCGAAGCTGAGCGCGCTGTCTTCCCTCAACGCGCCCGTCTCACCCCCTGGCCTCTTCGGATCTGCCGTCACGGGCATCGTGAGAACGCTCTTCTGAGGTCCAGAAAGCCACCCAGGCCATGAATTTGTTCCTGCCTCGCCGGGTAACACTTCTGCAGGCCACTCTCGTGAGCCCCCTGCCAGAACGCCTGAGCAACGCCGCCCGCAGCAAGCTCAGGCCCATCCCCAGCACAGGCAGAGCGGCCGCCCTCGCCCTCGCTCTCGCTCCGACAGCAAACGCAGACAGGCTTCCCAAGCGCCCCGCCCAAGGTCACGCTGAAGCCTGATCAGCAGAAGTCCGCGCTAGCACTTCTGGGGAAAGACGGCTTCTTCCGCCGCGGCCGGACCGCCGTCCAAAGTTTCATCCTCTGTTAGTCCCGAACCTTCGCCGACTGCAGCAGCAAATCTCGCCGAGAACAAGCCGTGACTCGACCTCGCTGCGAGTCGACAAACAGCCGTTTCACGGCTACCCAGAGAGTTCACATAAAGAGCATAAAAGCCTCAAGTGTAAAAATGTGACCACAAGCACGTGTTCACTCACACTTCTCCCTGCCCCCACAGAGTTCACTCCCACTCAGCGGCCTCCGTCCGCTCGAGTAGCAGAAAGCATAAGCACGCCCTCAAGCAGCGCGTGTCCCCCCTCTGCTCGCTCTGTATCACGGCCCATAAGCTCCTCTCTGAGTGCAAATCCCGTTGCCACACACAGTTTACACGAGCACACACACAGTGTCCAGCCCGTTACATGCAGCAACCGGGACAGCACGGCCATTCAGCCTCTAGCAATATGCTTCAAAGCGTGGGAAGCCATTCCCGGCATATCCCCGTGGGTACTAAGCATTATAAAAGACGGCTACCAGTTACAGTTTCGCCGCCGCCCGCGCGTTCCGCCCGGCCCCTTTCTGTGGTCAGGCCCAGCTGCCGCGAGCACGCTTAGCACAGAAATATCGGAAACTGTTAAACAAAAGGCGCGATAGAGAGAGTCCCTCCACCCATAACCGAGCCGGGGTTTTCGCGGCCGTTATTTTCTGGTCCCCGAGAGAAGACGGCGGCCTCAGGCCGATTCTAGAGCCTCAGATTTCTGAACAAAGCTCTCAAGACGAGATCATTCAGAATGCTGACGGTCAGGAAACTCCTCGCACATGTGCGCCAGGGGGATTGGTTCATCTCCCTAGATCTGAAAGACGCTTATTTTCAGATTCAAATACACCTCGTCACAGGCAGTTTCTACGCTTCGCCTTCGAGGCCAGGTTCATCAATACGCCGTTCTCCTGTTCGGCCTTTCCCTACCGCCACGCACGTTCACGAAATGTATGGACGGCGCTCGCCCTTCGAACCCAGGGATGCGCATTTGAATTATTTGGACGATTGGCTGATACTAGCACGTTCCAAAACAGAGCTTCTGTCGCACCGTACAGCTCTCTCGCTCATCTGGAAGCGCTGGGCCTCTCTGTCAACTGGACAAAGAGCGTTCTCCAGCCCAGTCAAACTATCTCTTTTCTGGGGATAGACCTGGACTCTACCACTATGAAAGCACGCTTATCCGCTCAGCGCACGCGCCCTTGCAGCGCTTAGCCGCTTCGTTCCAGATGAATACCCGCGTTCCGGTGAAAACCTTTCAGAGAATGCTGGGTCACATGGCCTCAGCTGCAGCCGCACTACAGCTAGGTCTTTTACATATGCGCCCCCTCCAATTCTGGCTAAAGACCCGTGTACCCCGCCGCGAGTGGGACCACGGGCGCGCCAGCTGAATCAGAGTCACTCAGGCATGCATTTCTGCACTACAGCCTTGGACGGTGATCCGATTGGTTTCAACGGGGCGTCACGATGGGAGCTCTCTCACCGGAAGGTAATCTCGACAGACGCATCCAACACAGGCTGGGGTGCGGTCTGCGAGGGCTCACCGGCCTCTGGCCGATGGTCGTATCGGGAGACCCCATTTCACATAAACTGTCTCGAGATGCTCGCTGGTCGAGTATGCACTGTTGCAGTTCCTCCCGCGCATCCAGGGTCACCACGTCCTGATTCGTTCAGACAACATGACAGTGGTATCCTACATCAACCGTCAGGGCGGGGTCAGATCCAGGAATCTCTTCCTGCTGACACGCCGCATTCTAACTTGGTCCCAGAGTCATCTGCTCTCGCTCAGAGCGACGCATGTCCCGGGACACCTGAAACGACGGTCCAGACATTCTATCCAGGAACCTTCTCTCTCCAGGAGAATGGTCCCTGAACCCTCTTACAGTCCAGTCACTGTGGCGCCTCTTTGGCAGAGCCGGAGATAGATCTCTTCGCGACAGAGAGAACTCGCACTGTCCAATATTCTTCTCGAAGAACGAGGACGCGTTAGCGCTAGAATGGCCATACCGCCCGCTCTATGCCTTCCTCCCATCTCCCTGCTACCGCAGGTCATTCAGAGAATCAGGGAATTCCGCCACCCGGTGCTCCTCATAGCCCCGCGTTGGGAGAATCAGATTTGGTACCCGGAGCTCACACAGCTGTCTCAGACAGCCCCGTGGCCCATCCCGGTCAGAGCAGATCTCCTCTCAAGCCCGCGGCACAATCTGGGCATCCCCACCCGCAGCGCTGGGCGCTTCATGCATGGGTGACTAACGATTACACGTTGATTTGCCCAGAGGGAGTCTTGAACACGATCGAACACGCCAGAGCGGCATCTACCAGAAAGCTCTATGCGGCTAAATGGTCTGTGTTTTCAAAATGGTGCACCGAAAGAATTTGGACCCCTTAAGTGTGAGGTCTCTTCTTTGCTTTCCTTCCTTCAAGATATGCTGGACAAGGGCAGAACCCCATCCACCCTGAAGGTTTATGTGGCAGCCGCCGCGGCCTTCGTCGGTCCCCGCACGCCCAGTCTATTGGCAAAGACGAGCTGGTTATCCGCTTCCTCAGGGGAGCCAGGAGGATGAACCCCCTCGCCCCTCGGTGCCGGTTTGGGACCTTTCAATAGTCCTCGAGGCCTTGAAAGCCCCCCCCTTCGAACCGCTTCAGTCTATTGACCTCAAATATCTCTCCCTAAAGCCGTTTTCCTATCGCTCTGCCTCAGTTAAACGAGTGGGCGACTTCACGCGCTCTCTTCGAACGCGTCGTGTCTCGAGTTTGGCCCTGACGACTCCCGTCGTCATTCTCAAACCCAGACACGGATATGTGCCTAAGGCGATTGGCACCCATTTAGAGCACAGGTGATATCCTTATCGGCTCTGCCCACCTCTGATAGCGAGCCCAATGCCAACCTCCTCTGCCCGGTCCGGGCGCTGAGAGCGTACATTACACGCGCTGCCACGTTCAGACGTTCTGAGCAGCTGTTTGTGGCGTTTGGGGGACGCACAAAAGGCTTGGCCGCTTCTAAACAAACACTATCCAGATGGATAGTAGACGCTATCGCCTCCGTCTATGCGGCTAAAAATCTGCCTTGCCCGCTCGGCGTCAGGGCTCACTCCACTCGAGGCATGGCCTCCTCGTGGGCTTGGTCCTGTGGTATTTCTATTCATGATATCTGTGTGGCCGCGGGCTGGGCTTCCCCGTCCACCTTTATCAGATTTTATAACTTGGAAGTACCGGCCTTACAGGCTAAATTACTGAGCGGTCTCAACCCGCTGCAGCGTATGCAGCCACGCTTTATGGGGAATCCTTCAACCGGCTAGCCCCTTGATCTTCCCCTCCATTCTATGGAAACTTCCTATACTATGGCCCGCTATGCCGGCCGCCTCTTCAGGCCTCATATTCTCATATAAACGGCTTCTGCCCTTTATTATTATTTCTCCACTATTGCTCCCTCCACCCTCCCGGGGATGCTTGTGGTGACTGACCGGGCACGGCGTTGACCAGGGGTTCCCGTAGCGTAAGCTAGCTTACGCAGATCGAGAGAACCTCTCGTAGAGACGAATCGGTTACCTGACCGTAACCTCGGTTTCTCTAGATGAGGGAATGAGTATTGCGTTCCCGGCCGTGCCCGCTCTAACAGCGATTCGCTTCATCACTATAAATCGTTGTTCCAACCCACGGAGAGCGCTTATATACACTCAAGCCACGCCCCTTTCGGCGGGCTTTGACGTGATAAGCGAGCGTCCGTCCGCTCATTGGGCGCGGGTTCAGCGCCGCTCTCCGATCGAGTTTCAGCACTTCCCAGGAACGAACCAATGAGCCTGCTAGTTAGCCCGCTCTAGGTCCTGCACCTGAGAAGTGCGTTGACAATGATTACAAATTATAAAAGTTTTTGGCTTCAATTGTTCGGCAAAGAAGAATCTTTCCCGTAGCGTAAGCTAGCTTACGCAATACTCGTTCCCTCATCTAGAGAGAACCGAGGTTACGTTAGGTAACCGATTCGTTTTCTAGTGTATTTATGAAATAAAACTAAACATAAAAGTCCAAATGAGAGACATGACATTCACTGGTCAAATCCCACAAGCATTTGACCAGTAGTGTACAGTATGTGAGCAGCCAAAGCTTTCTCTTTCCCTTTGAGACGACCACGTCTGTTCAGCTTGTGAATGTGTGTTTGCAGAACAGGAACGTGGCCGAGGTGAAGAAGCAGGAGCAGGAGCTCTAGAGACACGATCTGTCCCGTGAGACACTACTTGATGAAATACGTCATGCCCACTGTCATACAAGGACTGGTGGACTGCTGTAAGGTCAAGCCTGATGATCCTGTGGACTTTTTGGTAACACTTATAAAGATATTCATATTTTTTTATTTAACGACACACTATTTATTTAACTTAATTAGTGTCATATTCTCCATTTCAGGCTGAATACCTCTTCAGGAACAACTCAGATGATTAGCTCATTCTGCTATTACAAGAAATGTATAATAAAAAGTGTCATTAAAAGTGTTTTTTGTTTTTTTTGTTTAATCTCTATAAACAGGTGCTAGTTAACATAATACAGTAGTAACACAGCAATATTCTGTGTATTTAACGAACCAATCAATACAATTATATAAAATCATAATATAAAATATAAAAAAGATAAATGTGAAACTTCATACAAAATCTCTACAGCCTGTCAAGGTACAATTGTGGAAACCACTTGGATGCTTCCTCCGGTGTACTAGAGCATGTCAATGAATTTACCCTTTTAGCTGATAATTCTGATTATGTTCATGATGGACAAATTTCGAACATAGCTGAGAAAATCTAGCAGTCAGGTGTTTTCAATCTCATCTGAAAAGAGCAGTGTTGGTGGCAACGCATTTCAAGTAACATGCATAAAACAATCAGAATACTTTTTCATGTTAAGAGTAAAGTAATGTGTAGCAAGTACGTGGATTACGTACTTAACGTGGTACGTGTTTTTTAACAAGTAATGTGCATTACGTAATCAGATTACTTTTTGATGTTGCGAGTAAAGTAATGCATTACAAGTAACATACATTATGTTATCAAATCTCTTTTTGATCTAACAAGTAATGTATTACAAGTAACATGCATTATGTAATCAGATTACTTTTTGATCTAACAAGTAATGTATTATGAGTAATGTGCATTACATAATTAGATTACTTTTTTATGTTGCGAGTAAAGTAATGTATTACAAGTAACATGCATTACGTAACAGTGTTGTAGCTTAGAGACCAGCTCACTCGAGTCCAAAAACAAGACCGAGACCAAAGGGAGTCAAATCCAAGTTGAAGACCGAGACCATAGAGGGTTGAGTCTAGTCGAGACCGAGACCAAAGAGAGTCTGGTCCAAGTCGAGAGAAGGTTGGATAACCTAAGGTTGGGTCTGAAACCAGACTTAAAGATATCTTTAAGAAAATGTAAAATATTTCGTGGTAACAATAAATTGGCACCATACTCAAACAGTAAACCAGATATAGCATAGATTCATGTACACTGTAATGGTAAAAAAAATGGCATTTTTGATACATAGTTGAGCTAGAGGCTCCACATCACATCCGACCTTGGTCCTTTCACGTTGACGTTTCAATCAAACAATTTAAAGAAATATTAAAGGAGAACTTCGGTGAACAATGAACCGTTGGTCTAATAAAACATTGGTACCTAGTCAATCGTTCTCTGAGATTTGTTTTCATGATAATCGAATGTAAAGAGTTTTATCTCAAAAAACTGTTTAGCGTATAATGCTAGCACTGGGGGCATTGACTAAGTAAAAAGAAATCGCTAGTTTATACCACTAACATCAAAATAGCCCCACACTAACGCAGTAACATAATGAGTGTCCATACATGCAAAAACGAAGCATTGAGAACTTTGTAAGTGTACAGACCATTTAATAAGAAGATACTTTATGAAGTACTTTATAAATAATCGTTGCCGGAAGTCAGATATTTATAAAGTTTTAAATATGTATATTTTTACGACAATACCGCACGGATTTACCCTCAGAAGGCCTTCGTTTATCACCCTGGAGCAGGATGGATGACTTTTGTGAAGAATTTATGCACATTTTTGGGACTTGAAGGAGCTGGACCCCATTTCTTCACATTATATCCACTGAAGGGTCTAAGACATTTTCTAAAATAACTGAAAATGTGTTCGTCTGAAACAAGATTGACATGCATCTCGAACGGCTTGAGGGTGAGTAATGCATGGTTTAAATATCATTTTTGGCCAAACTATCCCTTTAAGCTAGATCAACATTAGAATAACATACAGATCAAATTCTAACATGTTGAGCTATACTTACTAATTTGTTAATCAGAGTTTTTTTTAGTTAATAGTAGTTACTAGATTGTTAATACAATTGTTCAGTAGTTCTCTGGGAAGCATTAAAAAATAGTAGTTATAGTTATATTGATTAGTTAACTACCACTTTCATCTGTGCGCTATTACTTACTAGTTCATTAAAGGTGCCATCTGGCAAAAAAAATTAAATCATATTCCATATTCCATAACAGATTGGGGCAGTATACTTCCAGAAAGTGAGTTGTGCCGCAGCCGCGCACACTCTCAGCGCTCTTCAAACAACACAAGCGAGCGCTGTTTTGCTCTCTCCCTCGCGCATATTATTCAAATCATTTGACATGATAGAAAAAGGTTGGAAGACCTCAGTTTCACATGGAGCATTTGGAGATTTTTAGAGATTAGAGACTCAATGATCAACACTAAATGATAAAGACCGTCTTATATACGCCTGTCTCAAATACAAGCTGGTGCATTTCGACGATGTGGGAAAATAAAAGCCTGAGCAATTATTTGAAGTTTACGGTATTCATTTTGTTCATTTTACACTTTTATTGTTAGTTTGAATTAATTTGACAGACAGCATTCGCTGATGTTGATCAAGCTAGCACCAATCAGAGCTGCCAACTCACACGAATTCACCGTGAGACACGTGCAATTTACACTTTTCACACGCCCTTATGCCACACATCAATTTTGTCATGCACAGAAAAAGGACACGGAGGCTGACAGACTGAGACAGAGCAGGTTAGTTAAGCTCTCAGATTCTGTCAATACTACTATTACTACTACTAAAAGAACACGAACACTGTTGATAGATACAGTATGCTAGCCTGCATGCCAGCCCGAACTCCGCCCACAACATTTTTTGGACGGGAAGTTCGGTCTGGACTTAATCCATTGAGGAGTAATTATGATCGGTTCAGAAATCATCGGGCCAATCAAATTGCCAGGGCTGGCTTTATACGATGATGGACAGATTGATCTGCAAGTAATCATCACGTTATAAACGAGCGCTTAACTAGTCTCCCTCAGAGATGACTGCAGCTGGAGAATTGATATGTATAGATTCAACTGTCGCATCTGTTGTAAAATAAATCGACAGCGCATTAATTTTAATAGACAAACAGAGAACTGCAATCAAGGCATTTGTCGATCGGAAAGATATTTTGCCGTCCTTCCCACATGATTCGGGAAAAGTGTAACTTATCAGCTGGCTCCGATGGTCACTAAGAAGATGGGACGGTAAAAGCCTGTGGTCATTGTGGTTTCTCCTTTGGTCGCACTCATGGAGAAGTAAGTAAAAGAAGCAACACTCGTTATTTAACTTCTAAAATAAGTAAGTTCTGTAGTTGAAAGCTGCGCTATGCAAAGGAGTTGACTTACTGTGTTGCTCTGATTGGTTGTAGGTCTGCCGACTATCCAATTGAGTGCAGAGTTGTTGTTTTTCCTGGTTCGGTTAAGACACGCCTCATAATCAAAGCTTAATGGAGCGGTATCAGACTCATATTCTCATTAGAATATGAGTATGACGAAGTCAGGCTAACATTATTTTAAGCATATACTAAACATTATATCACACTTACCAATGTATTCCTCGTGCATAATATTCGAACCAATCATTTTTTGAACTCTTCCCTGAACTGAAATGTAGTAGTGGGCTGTACTTTCCACACGATTGACATCAGGTTCAAGTACACCCACAAGCCGTGCAAGTTACTCGTGTATTGCAGTTTGTCTGGTGGTCATGTTGCCCGGCCGCATATCCGCCTCCCATGGCCGAAACTGGTATTATGACACCTGCCAGGCCGGGGCTAGTAATTTAGCATGCTAATTCAGGGTTAATATTCTCGGCAGATAACCTTATTTCTCTCTTATTCTTTTGATGCAAGTAGCTCATTTTTTGGATATTTTAACCTCAATTTTTACAGATGGCACCTTTAATCAGAGTTTCTTGTTAGTTAATAGTTACTAGATTGTTAATATTGTGTTACTCATTGGTTCTTGTGTAGTTATTCATTAACGAAGGAACCGTGATCTAAAGTGTTACCAAAGATAATATGTATGAAGTTCCAATGGTATGCCATATAAAATTACTGAGGCTATTTATCATTTTCAAATCCAATTCTGACTCTTATGAATCAATAAATCAAAGAAGAATCAATTGAAATGGCCATAGTGCCACTTTAAAGGGTAACAAATACTAATAGTCTGTCAATTTTATGAAAAAAGGTAGAAAACATTGCATCACAAGCAAACTCAACTGAAGTAAGAAAAAAAAAGCCTCAAAGAATCCCATTAGGGTGAAAACCCAAATATATTCATAGCCTCATTCTCACGTGAATAGGGAAAAATTTTAACCGTTATCATCATGAAAATTATTGAGTTTTTTCTACTCTGGCGGAAGACAAAACAAAACATGTATTAGAAGGTTTTTTATTGTTTAATCTGTTAACATGGGCAAACAGTGCATAATACAATTACGTATAATTTGCATAATTATCACAACAGTACTCTAAACATGAAAGGTGAAAATGTCTTGTTGAATATTGTTGACATAGTATAACAGTAAATACTAAATGCTGAGGTCTGAATGGATTCCATTTAGACTTTCCATTAGCATAATACATATGAGCAGGAAGAAGTACTTTAGAAACCAGCCTTTATTAATTTTAATTGCAGAGATGGGGTTTGGGGCTTGGTCCGTGGACTGTTTCTGGGGAAAAGTCTAAGGAAGAACAGGAGACCGGGTAAAGAGAAATGTAGAAGACAAAAGGTAAAAAGTGTCTGAATCAAAAAAAAATCTAATTAATCCATGTAGGAGAAACAAAAGAAAATATTTCTTAGCTTAAGTGACAGTTGACCCGAGTGGTCCTTGAATGAATGACTGATTCTCTGCCCTTATGGTGACATTTGTTTGCTTATATAGTCTTTTACTGTAAGATGTCAACAAGATTCTACAAGACATTTTCAGTTTGCTCATGTTAACAAACAATGAAAAAAAACGTGTAATACATTTTTTGTTTGTCTTGATGTAAGATAATTAACTCCGTATTTTTCATGATGATATGCAAAGTTTAACATTTTACCCTATTCACATGAGAAAAAGAATGAATAGTTCGGCGTATGAGTAGGCTATATTTGGGTATTTTTTTAAACTTTCCCCCTAATGGGATTCTTCGGGGCTTTTTGTTTCCTTACTCAGACATATTGAGAATATTAAATCAGTTTAGTTTGCAATTTGTTCTAGGTTGACCCCATTTTTGTCTTAAAATAAAACACGTTTTGACATGTTCGTGACAATGTTATGACAAAATATACACTATAGTTTTGCTAGAATGCTAGTTGCTGCCATAGCTGCCCCTTTAAAATAGTAATAGGTTACAAAAACAAGACGTGTGTCAGCTAGCGTCAGCGAGACCGTGCGTCATGGCGTCACTTCCCGTACCAACTGGCAGTTGCTGTTGTTGGAGCGCCATGTTATTTCAAACAAAAGAACAACTCCACTGCCTTCGTAACAGTTCATGACAGGCTGAAACACAATGGCGGAATATAACCTGCTTCTCAGCTTCTCATAAACCGGAGATTTTCACAATGCCTTTGTAAGTATCTCGACGGAGGTAAAGGACAAAACGTGGTCGAAGCAAACGCAAGGTCTTTGGGCCTTATGTCACGAATCGGTTGAAAACTCGACACGCTGATATAAACGTGTAATGGTGCAGTTTAGTTGTTGAATTAGTCCACAGTGTATTCATTTTGACAGCAATATTGTTGTCATTATGCAGTTGTTAATGAGATAAATGATCATCACCCCGTCAGATGTTTAGCTAGAGGTTGCGCTCGTGCTATTAATCACGCCGGTTTGAGTGTAGGTTAACGTTATTAAATATATTTCACACAATAGTTGTTGAACTTTCAGATATTAGATCAGTAGTGCACGTAGGTGTAGGTCAGTGGCTTAATACTAATACCCTTAAAAGGGGAGAGTTCAAACTGAGGCGTTCAGGCTTACTAAACAAACGGGCGAAGCGGAACAGAACGCAATGCATGGACCGTATATTAATTTTTTGAACTTTTTTTATCTTGACATATGGTGTCTGAACGCTAAATGCGCGAAACCCTGGAAAAAAACAGCGAGACGTGACGTACGTGCCGTGACGTTCGCGCATAATCTAATTAAACTTAAGCAAATTGCGCAATAAATACAATTTGTTCGTCAAAATATTTGCTCTACTACGAGCTGTTCTTTACTTTGGACTCAGAAAGTGTTTGTTCATATTGGAACGTCTGCAATGAACGCATGTGTGCTGTTATTTTTGGTCACAGGAAAAACATAATCTCTAATATTTCCTTTATGTATTCTTTAGCAAAGAATTGATGAAATAAGATGTTCACAAACTTGTGCTGGCAACAATAAATTGACTTATTAAATTGTGTGTAAAGGTAGCTTCCTTACTGTCTTTAATTTATGTTGTGTAAAGTTGAACAAGAATGAACGCGAACAAAATGTCGTAATTAAGAATGGGAAACTCGGAATGTCTTATAACCCCCGGGTTTACGAGGTTGGGGGAGTGTCGGTGAGAAAATATGAGACTCCAGTTATAGATGCAGCGTATGTATTAACAGTAAATTTGGTGAGATGAGAGAATAAACTTTTATTCAGGCTGCTCGATTATGGAAAAAATCATAATCACGATTATTTTGGTCAGTATTCAAATTCACGATTATGTAACACGATTATTTCACATGACTTTGGGAAAGTGTTACATTTATTAAAAGAGACTCTCAGCAAGGATTTTTTTTAAATTTGAGCATTTTGTTGTAGCTATTAAAGAGACCTGCAAACTCACAAAGGTGACATATTAAGTAATTTTTGTAGGTGAGGGGAGGGAGTGTTATTTACCTTCATAAAGGACACTTTTTTTAAAACCTTAATATAACTAAATATGTGCTATCTTCAGTGTCAAATTCTTACTTCTGATCAAATTCAGTTTTAATAAAAGTAGCTGCTATCAATCAAATTAATTAATTTACACTGCAAAATTACAACTGTAATAAATACATTTATGAGGTTAATGTTTAAAAGCAATAATAAAATAAAATCAATGATACCTAAACAATAAATCAATAGGTGGTGGCAAGTGACCATCTTAATAAATTGATAATTGAGTCATTCATTAAAACGATTCGTCAAAATAATGAATCATTCAATAACAAAAACAGTGCTTTATGTTGCTTTTTCTTTTGTAACTATTTTCGTCTGTGAAATAGAACAAGCCAGTCAATATTGCGTCTAAAATGTAAGTAACTATATTATATAAACCAGGTAACTTGTTTATTAAACTATAAATCCAATGTAATTGCAATCGTGATATAACAGCTACTTGGTCATGTTATGTTACTTAACTGTCATATAGCCTATTATAAATAGAAAACCTTAAACTTTACCTCAGTATGTTTCTTCTGTGAGTTTTGTGTGTGCTGTTATTTTAATAGTTTCACTTAGGGTGGGCGAATATGACCAAAATTGTGTTTCACGATATGACTAATTTTATTTCACGGTAACGATATATTTCACGATATAGTTATTTATATAGTCATCCTCAAAAAATAAATAAAATCGACAAAAAGGGCTTTGTATAATAAATAAACCCAAATACTTTAGAAATGAAAAGTATGTCACCTTGTTTTATTTTTATTTTATTTGGTAAATTATTTATTTGGTAAACTATTTTTATAGCAAAATATAGTAAACAAAAAAGACTCATCAACTTTTAGATGAACTTCCCACAACAGATTGATATTAAATACAACTCATAGGTGCTTTTCAACTAATTTTTCAATCTTCTATGCAATTCAAAAATAATTTTTCAATCTCATGCATTGCTTTACTTCATCAATCAGTTTATAATTATAATATACAGCTATGGAAAAAATTAAGAGACCACTGCCAAATCAGCAGTTGCTCTGGATTTATTATTTATAATATAAATAATAAAATCCAGAGCAACTGCTGATTTGGCAGTGGTCTCTTAATTTTTTCCATAGCTGTATATAATATAATTATGATATATTTTTACCACATGTGCTTATTATACTGCGTTTTAAGGGGCTTGTTTTGCTCTTTTTGTTATATCTGGCAACCCGTCACCCTGAGCTTTAATCAAGAGGAGTTCAGAAGTGTCAAGTTCATCAAGTTCAGAAGTGACTTGAAGGAGAGCTGCAATATGAAAACCAAACCGCAGCTACTGTTAGTGTTGACTAAGTAGTTTAAATTATACACACCTTATAACAATGCATCGTTCATTAGACCATAGCCCGGTAAACACCGTGCGCTCCCTCTCAGTGCATGTGCGCGTGCGTCTTTTGCATCAACAAAATGCGATCGATTAATTTAGAGTCAAGTTGTATTCACGGATCGAATCAAAGGAAGATTTTATCAACTGGTTCGGTAGGCAATTGTTTGGAGTTAAATATATAACTCGCGCTGCATATTTAGTCATTTTGCCTCAGAAACAGGATTCGTTTTAACAAGCAGGATGTTCATTCATGCTGAATGCGATTTGCAGATGACTATATATTATTTAAGGTTATTTCTATTCGTAATGATATTGATATAGCCTATGAAATGTTATCAAGTAACTTCATGCTTTTCCCGAACTCCTCTGTACTGCCTGGGTGCTGCTCTGCTCTAGTTGACGGCTGCCTTTCCCCCGAACATATCACGTTAACAACAAACCTTTAGAAAACGGAATTCCTTTGTGGATCCTCTTGATCTGCTTTCTCCATGTTTCTTTGACAAATCTCAGCATCAGTCTCACGCGCGCTGCACGGGAGTTAACCACGCCCACTTATTTACATTTCGCGGTATACACGGAATAAAAAATCTGTTACGGCTGAAGTTTTCTACTGCGGTAACGATATATATCGTCATATCGCCCAGCCCTAGTTCCACTCGTCTCAGACAGGCAGCGCAGCTTCAGAAATACACTATCCATTATCAATCGCTCTTTATACTGACTGTATAAGTTCAAAACCATTCACTTTTGAAAAAAATCTACTTTTCCCGGACAAGCAGTGTTATGCGGTGTTCATTCCCGACGTGTTTCGTTCCGTGCAGCAAAGCGGCACAGATGATCAGGTCACGTGCGCTCATTGCGACACCTCGAGATGGTCTCACTCCATTAGATATTAAATTAGACAATTGTTATTGTGAAGTTTATTGTGCTTGCAATTGACGACTGTTAGTAGGCTGAGCGAGTTTATTGCTTTGGGAGGGGCGGATGTGTGCGTCTTTCAGAACAAGACAAAATTACAGTCAGTGTTCTTTCAAAAACAGAACGTGGCAAAATAATCGTTTTTCTCGATTGTGCTATTTTGAAGATCGTTGGGAACCAAAATCGAAATTGAAATTGAAAATTCGATTAATTACACATTTATTCATACTCTAGTATATGTGTACATGCTAAGTTACATGCACACACAGCCTACAACGCAGCTACGGTGTGAGTTCAACGCAGAAATATAAATTGGGTTTTAGGCTTGCATGTGTTTGTAGGCTCTAAATTTTAGGGTCTTATCAACCGCGATGGCAAACATCCTGCATTAATTACTTAATAATTATATGAAAACATGTACTTTCAGGGTAGTGTATACATACCGTCTCAATGTCTTTGTTTTAAACCAATATCTGAAGTGTCATGCACAACCTCGCATGTCAAAACAAACTCCATGAGGAGTCAGTGATAGTTTTATTTCACCTCTAGAGGCCGCTCTCGTAGGCTAATGACAGTAGCCCCTACTCCGTAATGGACGCAACCCTGTAAAGGTGTCGATATGGATTTTTGCTGATATTTTTAGCTGTGCCAGCTATCAGTTATTGGTGCAGATTTATTGGCTAAACCGATCAATTTAGCCCCTTTCACAGCGCGTTGATCACAGGAAATTGCCAGAACGTCTTTTGTGTGAATGCAAACACGACCCGGGATTGATACCAGCATCGATGCCGGGTTGGTGACCCAGTTACATTGCCGGAATCATTCCCGGAACATGCGCTGTGTGAGCAAAAGCCAGGACCAATGTAAGGGGTGTGTCATAGTGATGACGCTCGCACGACTCTGTTGCTCTTAGAAGAAAATTTGTGTTCGTCATCAACAAAGAAAGGACTAACAAATGTCTGCAATCTGGAACGAAGCAGAGACCAGGAGCTCCTCACCATCCGTGCTGAAGCTAACCGTTCACCAGCTTTCTGGAATGGTACATGTTCATCGACGCGTGCAGTTACACATCTCATCCTGACGTCATGTGTCTTTCCGGAATCTTTATGGGTTGTGTGTGAACGCACTCACAGATCCCTGGCAAATCACTGCCAGTGTGAATGAATCGAAATCAAACAATCCCGGGACAAATGCCGGGATCACATTATTCGGTGTATTTTCCGGAATCTCTGTGTGAAAGGGACTTTAGTTGACCTCTATCATATTTATCGATTCAATTTACAGCACCTTCATAAATCGGATAAAAACAGAACGCACCTGATGTGCATTTTTCACCATTTTGTAGAAGTAGTGTTAAAAAAAAATAGCTGAATGTTTTGTAGAAAAAGTACATCGTTATCTTCCTCCAACCTACAGTGACTTGAACGCATATGATGTCATAATTACGACTTTTCCGGAGGACTGGAATTTACCATTAATCTTCAGACAATTTTGACACAATAGTGGTCAGGTGATTGAAGGCTGAAATTTCATAACATGCAGAATTTCCAACAACTGATAACGAGTTCAACAAAGATGCGAACGGCTTCTGTGAACACGTTATATGCTATCACTATGTTTCTGTTAAATCTGACAATTAATTTTTTTTTCTTCCACAGTCCAATTACCAATCAGGTGCAGACAGTACAGCAGACCCCAAAGCATTATGGGATCACGTCTCCTATCAGCTTGGCACCACCTAGAGAGGCCGATCTGGTCTTTGCACGGAAGCTGATGGAGACACTCCGACCCTTCGGCGTCTTTGAGGAGGAGATGGAGCTGCAGCGGAGGTAAATGAAGCATGCATCACTGAGTATGTGGATATGCATCATGACCGTTCAATCTGCAACTAGCTCAGTTACACCTTTAACTTTTTAAGTTGACTTCTTAAAACTAATTGCACAAAGTTCATCAATCCATTGCTTTTATTTACTTTTTTAGACTTTATTTTAGGGATGCGCCTAAACCGATAATTCTTTTTTTAAATTGAAATAATCAATATATTGGCCAATAAAGTTTTTATATAATTTTTGAGAGCCTGATTACAAAAACAAAATTCTCGCCGTTTAAAATCCATGTCCCAAACACATAATTATTATGTTTTCATTATAATTTTATGTAGCCTGTATGACAGACACATTGCACTTAAATGTATTTTCCTTTTTTGAAGTAATTCCAATCAATTTAAAACTGTCATGCAGGGATGGAAATTAACTTTTTGTCCACCGGCCACTGTGGCTGGTGGATTTTAAAATCTGTACCAGCCACTCAATGTTTTTACCAGCCACTTTCTTGTTTTTAACCGACAATGCGTAACTGCATGTGAAAATTAATACTACAAGATCTACAATACTACTTAACCAGTTTATTTAATCTCAAGTATCAATGAAATACTGACATTTTCTCTGTCTCTCTTATACACACACAAACCATGAACTGATATACATTTCGTTAAATTAGTAGGGCAGATTAAACAAAAAACTGAACAGATGCTAAACCACACTCTAAGCTGGAGGTTGCTCTCTCTGTGAGAGTAAGTTACTGTAAAACTTCAAAGGTACCAAATAGACACCGGCCTCTTTTACATGCCTTGGTGTGGCGACCAGGCCAGCTGACAGTCTTGCCTGGGCCCTGGACAAGATAATCTTATGGGACCCCCACACCCAGATCTCTCATTTTCCCTTGCTCTTCCTCTCCTGTTCCCCTCCTCTGCTCTTCCATCTTCAAAAGACTTCCATGTATTCCATGTATATTTTTATAAAACACCATATACTTTTACCCACATGGAATAAAACACGTTTAATTGTGGAAAATGTCCTTTTCTGACATAGCCTACTGCAGTTCTCTGTTAAAACACACTAGATACACTCACCGGCCACTTTATTAGGTACCCCATGCTAGTAACGGGTTTGCACCCCTTTTGCCTTCAGAACTGCCTCAATTCTTTGTGGCATAGATTCAACAAGGTGCTGGAAGCATTCCTCAGGGAGTTTGGTCCATATTGACATGATGGCATCACACAGTTGCCGCAGATTTGTCGGCTGCACATCCATGATGCGAATCTCCGTTCTCACCACATCCCAAAGATGCTCTATTGGATTGAGATCTGGTGACTGTGGAGGCCATTTGAGTACAGCGAACTCATTGTCATGTTCAAGAAACCAGTCTGAGATGATTCCAGCTTTATGACATGGCGCATTATCCTGCTGAAAGTAGCCATCAGAAGTTGGGTACATTGTGGTCATAAAGGGATGGACATGGTCAGCAACAATACTCAGGTAGGCTGTGGCGCTGCAACGATGCTCAATTGGTACCAAGGGGCCCAAAGAGTGCCAAGAAAATATTCCCCACACCATGACACCACCACCACCAGCCTGAACCGTTGATACAAGGCAGGATGGATCCATGCTTTCATGTTGTAGACGCCAAATTCTGACCCTACCATCCGAATGTCGCAGCAGAAATCGAGACTCATCAGACCAGGCAACGTTTTTCCAATCTTCTATTGTCCAATTTCGATGAGCTTGTGCAAATTGTAGCCTCAGTTTCCTGTTCTTAGCTGAAAGGAGTGGCACCCGGTGTGGTCTTCTGCTGCTGTAGCCCATCTGCCTCAAAGTTCCACGTACTGTGCGTTCAGAGATGCTCTTCTGCCCACCTTGGTTGTAACGGGTGGTTATTTGAGTCACTGTTGCCCTTCTATCAGCTCGAACCAGTCTGGCCATTCTCCTCTGACCTCTGGCATCAACAAGGCATTTCCGCCCACAGAACTGCCGCTCACTGGATGTTTTTTCTTTTTCGGACCATTCTCTGTAAACCCTGAGAGATGGTTGTGCGTGAAAATCCCAGTAGATTAGCAGTTTCTGAAATACTCAGACCAGCCCTTCTGGCACCAACAATCATGCCACGTTCAAAGTCACTCAAATCACCTTTCTTCCCCATACTGATGCTCTGTTTGAACTGCAGGAGATTGTCTTGACCATGTCTACATGCCTAAATGCACTGAGTTGCCGCCATGTGATTGGCTGCTTAGAAATTAAGTGTTAACGAGCAGTTGGACAGGTGTACCTAATAAAGTGGCCGGTGAAGTGTATATTTTTGTGTCCATCAAAGCGTGCTTTCACTTTTAATGAACAGTAATCTGGCCCATTATCTGATAACCACTCATTTCCGACAGTGACGCGTTTCAGGCGGCTTTTTATTTCTCATCTCCATAAATATATCTAGTAATAAAGCTAGGGCTAGGGATCAATGAATTCTTTGCTAATACTTCCTCATCATCGTGGAGAGCGCAGCTCGCACCGCTTTCTCCTTTCCACAAGCGCGTGCTCTCCGCTGTGCATTTGTCGTTGCTATGCAACAGATGAAGCTTGCGCGCCTCTAAAAACAAAGCGCCGCGTTGCTTTCATGAGCTAATAGTAGATGCGCCCTAAAAATACACCATGCACTCGCGGCTAGCTCTCCCTTTGGACGGCAAACCGCTCTCGTGTTCCCACCCTTCTTCCTCATCAAGCCTCGACGCGTGGGTGTTGGAAGGTGTGCCTCCTCTAAGTGTCCGCGCCATCCGGGTGAAACAGTATGCTATTTTTATTTACCCGGCACGGTGGCTGGTAGGCTGAAGTGAATTTAACCGCCACAACACAAAATCACCCGCATTTGGCTGGTGGCGGGTGCTAATTTCCATCTCTGCTGTCATGGCGAACCGTGCACACAACTGGTCTCAGCTGAAGGAACATTTTTTATTGGGAGGATAAAGCATATATGGATGAATAAATATATCGGCCACCACATCGATATCGGCTGATATAAGTTAATTTTTAATGTTAGCATTAATATCGGACGATATCGATGTGGTGGCCGATATATTGTGCATCCCTGCTTTATTTCCTTGTATTGCATACGAATGCATACAAATGTTAGCGTCCTCAGCCTTGATTGCAAACATATTGCTTACTCTCTATTAATGCAGCATATTTTCAACAAATTAATTACTTAGTAATGATATAAAAATATCTACGGTAGTGTACTGTATAACATACCGTTTCAAACACATGCCCTGACACGTGTCAACCAACTCCATGAGGCGTCAGTGATAAGTTTTTATTAACACCTCAGAGGCCGCTCTTGTTCTGAATAAAGTAATGTACACTTCTCAGCAACAGACTAAACCCAGAAAAACATATCTTATATATATATATATATATATGATATATATATATAGATATATAGATATAGATATATAGATATATATATATATGTGAAGAGTTCAGATGCAAAAGCCTCTAAATGCCATTTGAAATGACAATTAATAGGTAATCTTCATTGCCATTTAAGTGAAATTACTGAACTTAAATATACAAGCTTGATAAAAATGGTCATTTTAGAAGAAAATTTCAAATGGCATTTAGAGGCTTTTGCATCTGAACTCTTCATATATATATATATATATATATATATGTTATATATATGTATATATATATATTATATAAGATATGTATTCCAGCAATCAGTTATCGGCCAAACCACTTGTAAAAAGAGCGCGATCAAAGCATCCGGAACGCCACCCACACTGCTGAGAGTGCCGTTTCAGATGAATATGTAAATATGTGATGTCCTCTTAGTTACAAAAAACCCACAGCTGCTGTTTTCTCACCACTGTATTTTATTGTATGTAGGGATATGTTTGCACCAGCATATACATATCCACAGATGTAAACAACAGATTGTTTAAAAACGCAAGCAGGTATACAGTATTAAACATGGAAAAAAAACGTGTCCATATTCAAAAGTTCAATTTCTACTATAAAGCAGCTCTCCAGTGTGTTCATGTTTTTACTTACGGATGTCTGACTTTCGACAGACTGAACAGAAATGAACTGTTGAAGAAGGCGGAGCTTTCAGCGCACACCCGGCTATTACGTATTTGCCCCGGACCAATGGTAGTTTCAAAGGTTTTCGATGGAGTAAAATTTTCTGGAAAGTTTGCTTTGGCAAGCTATTTCAAACTCCCTAAACAAACTTCATTTTGAATTGATTCCTGAATTGTTCTTTTGATTTTTTTTTACTGTAATATTCTGCGACTTTATTTCCTGGAGGATGATGTCCCACTTAGCAACTTAGCAAAAATTACAAAAAGGACAAAATGAAGACACAACTATGGTATTTACTATTGTTATCAGTTTATATTATACAGTATTTAAAAAGACTATTTCACAATATTAGTTTATTTTTCAAATAAATGGAGCCTATAAGCATAAGAGACTTCTTTTCTAAAACAGTAAATCTTACTACCAAACTTTTTTGTTCACTTCATAATTTCAACATCATTTCTCCATATCCATAAGTATGAAATAGTACAGCATAGTCTTGACCCATCTTTTGGCGTCATCAAATTGCTGTTTAACCATGGTTCTTTTGCCCACAGAATCCTAGTGCTTGGGAAGTTAAATATGTTGGTTAAGTTGTGGATCCGCTAAGTCAGTGAGACGAGGTAACTTATCGTCCTTTTAACTATAATAAATATATATACTTCTGAATAACCGTTTCTCAGATTCTAAATGTTATATATTTCACATATTTACAGAATATTCCAGCATCAGTGATTGATAGTGTTGGTGGAAAAATCTTCACGTTTGCGATCTGACAGGCTTGGGAGTTCATACCAAGGGTAAGTTTTCATAGCCCAGCACTAGATCCATACATACTTCACAGTGTCTGCAATTTCTTATTCACTAACCTAATTGTTTCAGGTGCTGATATTGATGCTCTATGCGTTGCACCCCGACATGTGGAGAGAACAGACTTTTTCTCTCCGTTTTATGGAGAAATTAAAGGAGCAGGAGGAAGTCAAAGACCTTGAGGGTATGGAGCCTTTTGGGAATGTGTACATATCCTGTACGTCAATATCTGTGAGGTGTAATAATTGGTATTTGCTTTTGCTTTCCAGGCAGTGGAGGAAGCATTTGTACCTGTGATAAAGCTGTCTTTTGATGGCATTGAGGTATTTTTACATCCTTCAAACAATAGTTCACGCCAAAATTGAAACATCAGAAAATCTCTCATGTCATTGTGTACGTGTTGAAATAGGTTGATATGTTTTTGGCAGATTGACATACTGTTTGCCAGACTGGCACTACAAACCATTCCAGAGAATCTGGATTTGCGAGATGACGGCCTGTTAAGGAACCTTGACATTCGCTGCATTCGGAGTTTGAATGGTAATTGGTTATCATTGATGCACATTGTTAGGGCTGGGTGTCACTGATTTCATGAATTGACCAATTAACACGGTGCGCTTTTAATTCCCCTAAGCCTGAACTTAACATGTAAATCAATAAAATCATGTTTAGTGACTTCCGTAAAGTGGGATGTGCTTACTAAGGAGTTATTAAAAGCACAAAGGAGAACTTGCGCTTTTCCTCATGCGGCTTTCTGTGCGCGCACTCACAACATAGACAAACGTGAGCTTCGGCTGCTCTATCTAAACGGTCTCTAATGCTGCCGTCACACCGCGGCGCGACAGCGCGCGCAGAATTCAAGCCTGACGCGTCTCAGTTTGACGCTATGACCACTTTGTGTTAATTCGCAAGAGTGAAACTGACGCGCGTCAGAATCGAAATCCGTTGGCGGCCATTGTTTTTATGTCGCCCGAGCATTCATCAAGAGAGTTATTCGCTCCGTATTTACCCTGGAGAGCAGAACAGCAGCGTGGGGATCATCGTCGCGCGTATATTTGTGTCCACCGGACCCTTCGGAGGCGAACCGCTCGGCGAGTTGCATCATTTGCTTGCTCCAGGAGCTGCGCTGGATGCGTCCAGTGTGATGACCTGTTGTCCCCCATCGGAGCGAGGATTCACCCTTAGCCCTCATCCATCTAATCTAGCTGTCATTTATTTTTGTTTTGATGATAAAGAGAGCCAGCCTTCAAAAGTTATTAACCTGTCCTGTGATTATTTTCTCTCTACGTCCAGGCACCAACTTATGCACATGTATGTTGGTTGTCTTTACATCATAATACTATTTCATATAGGGATGTGCATAGGGCTGGGCGATATGAGCGATATATATCGTCACCGCGGTAGAAAACGTCAGCCGTAACAGATTTTTTTATTCTGTGTATACCGCGAAATGTAAATAAGTGGGCGTGGTTAACTCCCGTGCAGCGCGCGTGAGACTGATGCTGAGATTTGTCAAAGAAACATGGCGAAAGCAGATCAAGAGGATCCACAAAGGAATTCCATTTTCTAAAGGTTTGTTGTTAACGTGATATGTTCTGGGGGAAAGGCAGCCGTCAACTAGAGCAGAGCAGCACCCAGGCAGTACAGAGGAGTTCGGGGAAAGCATGAAGTTCACGTGATAACAACATTTCATAGGCTATATCAATATCATTACGAATAGAAATAACCTTAAATAATATATAGTCATCCGCAAATCGCATTCAGCATGAATGAACATCCTGCTTGTTAAAACTAATCCTGTTTCTGAGGCAAAATTACTAAATATGCAGCGCAAAGTTATATATTTAACTCCAAACAATTGCCTACCGAACCAGTTGATAAAATCTTCCTTTGATTCGAATCACGTGATAACAACTTGACTCTCAAATTAATCGATCGCATTTTGTTGATGCAAAAGACGCACGCGCACATGCACTGAGAGGGAGCGCGCGGTGTTTACCGGGCTATGGTCTAATAACGACGCATTGTTATAAGGTGTGTATAATTTAAACTACTTAGTCAACACTAACAGTAGCTGCGGTTTGGTTTTCATATTGCAGCTCTCCTTCTAGTCACTTCTGAACTTGATGAACTTGACACTTTCTGAACTCCTCTTGATTAAAGCTCAGGGTGACGGGTTGCCAGATAACAAAAAGAGCAAAACAAGCCCCTTAAAACGCAATAAGCACATGTGGTAAATATATATCATAATTATATTATATACAGCTATGGAAAAAGTTAAGAGACCACTGCCAAATCAGCAGTTGCTCTGGATTTATTATTTATCTTATAAATAATAAATCCAGAGCAACTGCTGATTTGGCAGTGGTCTCTTAATTTTTTCCATAGCTGTATATTATAATTATAAACTGATTGATGAAGTAAAGCAATGCATGAGATTGAAAAATTATTTTTGAATTGCATAGAAGATTGAAAAAATATTTGAAAAGCACCTATGAGTTGTATTTAATATCAATCTGTTGTGGGAAGTTCATCTATGATGAGTCTTTTTCGTTTACTATATTTTGCTATAAAAATAGTTTACCAAATAAATAATTTACCAAATAAAATAAAAATAAAACAAGGTGACATACTTTTCATTTCTAAAGTATTTGGGTTTATTTATTATACAAAGCCCTTTTTGTCGATTTATTTATTTTTTGAGGATGACTATATAAATAACTATATCGTGAAACATATCGTTACCGTGAAATAAAATTAGTCATATCGTGAAACACAATTTTGGTCATATCGCCCACCCCTAGATGTGCACGAATATTCGAATTTTCAAATATTTGATATGTAATTATTATTTGAAAATAAAATGCTATTCGAATTTTGAATATGTTACTTGCCGTAAATGCAGTGAGTCCATGATAAATTCTAAAGAACTAACTCGCAGTTACAGCAATTAAATGCACTGGATGGCGCTGTGGAGTGTGTTAACAAGTTGTCTGTATTTGATCACATAATGTTGTCGTCTGCCTCGCGAAGTTTGGAATTAACGTTACTCTGAAAAGGATCTTACTAACGGAATTACTTTTGATCAAATTAATTAATTAATCTGAGTTATGATATCATCACCATGAGAAATCACATGAAATCCAAACAGTCGAAGTGAGGAAAGACAGCTGTTCATCATTGCATCACAACTGCAGGTAAGCGCAGCTGGACCCCGCGTGATCAAAGATGTTAACTTATCTAATAGCAAAATGATTTTGAGACATACTTCCTTTAAGTTTCGTTGGGGGAGACCGGTTTAAGAACAGAAAATGCAAAGTGCTGTTAGAAACACTGTTCTCTTTGTGTCTCTGAAACGTCTGTCAGCGCAGCGTCTTTCTCACTCGAGCATAAAGTGTTGGCGGCGCCCCTGCATGTAACGTTAGATATTATTGTTTTCTCAACATAAACGTGAAACAATATAAACACGATAATCTGTCATTTGCTGACTCGTGTGTATAGGTGTTCGTTCTGTACGGTATCTGACGCAATCTGCTTTATAGGGTTTTTTTCCGCTCGCGCAGCTTGAGCATGCTTTTAATAATGCTTTTTTATGTATATATTTTGTTTACTCATAGGCCTACTGTTTAATGTTTTCAACTAAAAGAAACCTTTCATTACTATTGTAAGATTGTGTATTGCCTGAATTTGTAAGCTTTTTCAGAAATGGTAACAAAAACGTAAAAAAAAAAAAAAAAAACTTAAAAATAACGTCTTTTTCGTTAAACATAATTTAATAAATTGATATATTCGAATATTCCATTTTTATGAGCCCGATATTTGAATGCAATATTTTAGGAAAATGCCCATCCCTAATTTCATATAATCTAGATATGGAATGAATAACATTCAATACAAAATGAACATGTCTCGTATATAGAAATAAAGTTTTAAGTGATAAAATATTTGCTTTGTTGTGTGTAATCCCACCATGCATTTAGTCCTATTACATAATATTTATTGAAGCATCCAGAGACTTCACCAAGCAAGATACGTGAGCAAGCAGCTAGGCTTCCAATTGGTTAAAGGCGGCGTGAATGACGCCAAAGTTCAGATTTTTCAACTTGGTTGGCAACTTTTGCTTTTGTTTACATGTCTGGTCAAATTACCATCATATGTAGCCCCACACCATTGTTTCGGATGTTCAGTAAGTTTCATCACAAAAGCCGACCAATAGGCTTTATCGTCGAGCGCCATGTGACCAAACCATAAATCGAGATTTCATTGCATCGCTTGTCAGAGAAAGTGTCAACGGCCGTAAAGAACTGACTACGACTTTCTATGGGATTTTTATGGTAATCAGCTAACCTACCTAGTTCACTTTGTTATTGGCGTTTTATTCCATTTAAATATCTAAACGATACTGTGAAGAAAAATATAAGACGCTCAAATATCAATATGCACATGTAAGAGACATTGGTTATGCTAATTTTTGCTCGCTCCTTTTACGTTATCTTGAGTAGAACTCAAAAATCATGAAGCACATACAAAAGACCAGATACTGAAAGCGATGACACCTGTTCTACAGAATGCGAAGTAAGTTGTGCATAAAGCCTATCCGGTGTGTGAATGTATCCCTTTGCCTTTAGGTTCGGTGATTAAAAAATGCCATTCTTAATGCTAAGCGGACCAGGACTGAATAGTTTTTATTTATTTTTGGTTCCGAACCAAACTACAAGTGTGTACTAAATGATTAATCTTGGAATTTAAGAATCAATATAATCGGCTCATCAAAATGTAAATTGGTTATAATCCATTAATCGATATTGTCAACCCAGTCCTAAATCTTGTTTGTTTAATGTAGTTTTCCCCTGGTAATTTCTATATACTGTATGTACTTGTCTGATTTTGTGATTTCTCAATGTTCTGACACACAGGTTGCAGAGTGACTGATGAGATTCTTCACCTGGTGCCCAACATTGAAAATTTCAGACTGACTCTCAGAGCCATCAAAATGTGGGCCAAGCGTGAGTAAAAACTTGTCTGTCAGCCTGGAATTGCATTCGCTTTGTGGAACATGCCACAAAAAACAAACCCTACAATGACCTGCTGTGTTTGTGTGTATTAGTGCAGTCAAAAAACCAGCAGTGCAGCATTGTGCCTCAGGAAATTTGTATGGCTTGCATTTGCTGCCTAGAACCCAGTGCACTCATGCTTAACCTAGTGAACAAATGACAGGTTCTTGTTTGGAACTTGATCTTTAGAAATACTTCATTGTGAAAAATGTCAGGCCAATTCATTAATGACGTTGATTTTGAAATGAAGAAACAAATGACATTATTTGTCATATTTGGCAATAAATGACATTAACTCCCACAGGCCATAATATCTACTCGAATATCCTTGGTTTTCTCGGGGCGTATCGTGGGCCATGCTGGTGGCAAGAACCTGCCAACTCTACCCCAACGCTGTGGCTTCCACCCTGGTCCATAAGTTCTTCTTGGTTTTCTCAAAGTGGTGAGTTCCTACAACACACAATGACATGACACAGAATCTGAACTTTTCATTAATTCCTTCTTTTTCTTCCTGGGTGGTGTTTTCAGGGAATGGCCAAACCCTGTCCTTCTGAAGCAGCCTGAAGACTGTAATCTCAACCTCCCAGTCTGGGATCCCAGAGTACTGTCTATTTATTCATTCAATGATTTATCTGACTTTATTTATTCATTTATTTGAGTTCTAAGGCAATATATCTGCAGAAACGTTATACATTTTGACATTATTCAATATTTTTATGAATGTATTTTTGGTCTGATTTGGCTTAAAAAGGTGATTGCACCCAACAAATCATTAAACCAAAAAGTTCATTAAGTAAATTCACTGTTTATTGTCAGAAATTCAAATATAGTTAATGAACTGAGGGTTCTTTTTCTTTATTTGCACCAACATATTAAGATGCATATTATTCACCTACATATAACTTTACTAAAGTGTTAACAGATGTAAACATTTGTGGAATTGTGAAAGTGATTTTGAATCAATTTGAATTGGAGGGCCCAAAAGATTCCCACCCATATTAAAAAGGTTGTTAATGTCAGGTGGCTCAGAACACAAAGCAAGGAATGTATTGATGATCAAGAGACTACTAGAGTGCCTTGATTACTTGCCTGCCTTATGATAAATGTAGTGAGTACGGAAATCACTCAGTCAGGGAATGTATTCATCTAATAAAAAGCACATTAGAAATCAACACATTTTTCATGGTGATGGTTAATTTGATATATGTTTGTAATTGAGAATATTGCTCTCTCATTGCATGCATTAAATCCTTTTTTTAACCCACATAATAAAAAAAAAACCAAAAATGTGTATATTTACTAAAAGCTGTAATGATTTTTCTGTACCGTCTCAAATTCTTCACTTCAGAATAATTTATTTTCCCTCAGGTAACTCCGAGTGACCGGTACCACCTCATGCCAATCATCACGCCAGCTTACCCTCAACAGAATTCCACTTACAATGTCTCTGCATCGACTCGGGCCATCATGGTGGAAGAGTTCAAGCGGGGTCAGTCTCATTTCTGAAGATCCCTACAAACACATTCTGCTAGAATAAAGAGAGCGTGCTTTGAAAAATGAAAATGTTAATTTTCTCACCATCATGTCATTCTAAAGGCCATTGCACACCGAGTACGAAATTTTCGGATGCGTTTTTTCGTGTTCGTCAGCCTAAAAATTCGTCATGCATAGAAACCTTGCACACAGAGTCCGATGCGTATTTATTAAACCTTTGCGGGAAAAAACGCAAAAATACCAAAATGGATTCGTCAAGCAGTGAGGATGATTTTGTTGCCCTCTCTCTTATTGAAAAGAGAAGAAAGACAAAATATTACGTCCATCCAATCCTGAAATTGCGCCAAAAGGAAGGAGAGTTTCACCTCCTTATCAAGGAGTTGCGAATTTATCCCTAGCGATTCAAAATTTACTTCAGAATGTCAGTGGAACAGTTTGATGCTTTGCTAGCGATTCTGGAGCCACATATTAAAAACAAGACCAACAATTTCCGTGAACCAATTGGATTCTGAACAGAGATCTGGCAGTATGTCTACGGTATGGACACACACACACACACACAAACACCCGCGCGCACAGTCTGGTTGAAGTGCTGGGCAGACAAAACAACTAGGCTGTTATATATTGTGCCCAAATAATACATTAGTTATCGAATTGGCTGCTCAATCACATCTTATTCGATCCTAAATTTCACTTTAGGAGGTTTATTAATTTCATAATCCAATATAGAGAAGAGAACATAAACACTTGATCAAACTGAAAACCGAAACTGAAAGCATGGCGCAAATGTGCAATGATTTGAGGACGAGCTCCCCCCGGCCCTGAATTGTCAGAAGACCTTTCAAAATGCTGGCTCTGGATGCGAAAACGCTGAAAATCGAATCCGATTAATTTTATGACGGGCAAAAGTTTCGGAGGCGGTGTGCAAGCATGATTGACATAACGTGAGGTCGAATTTGTTTTTTAACGTGCGAAAATTTCGGATGCAAATTTCGGACTCGGTGTGCAATGGCCTTAAATCTGTATGATTTTGCTTTCTAATTTTAGTGTTCACCCAAGTGCCAAAAAGGAACCTTTAAAAAGCACCAAGAGTATTACATACAACCTGTGTGCTATATTCAAGTTTAAGCTGAAACTTTCTTTGAGGAGCAGACCAAAATTTAAGTTTAAATTCACTGAAATGCTTCCCTGAAACGCAGCCCTTAAATCTCATTTGTGTTTAAAAGAGTAGTTCACTTTAAAAAAAAAAAATGTTTGCTGATAATTTACTCACTCCCATGTCATCCAATGCATGTCCTTCTTCAGGCGAAAAGAAATTAAGGTTTTTGATAAACATTCCAGGATTTTTCTCCATATAATGCACTTTACTGGGAACCAAATGGTTCAAGGTCCAAAAGACGTTTCAGTGCAAACTACAAACTGTTCAAAGGGTTTTAAACGATTCCAGACGATGAATAAGGGTCTTATTAATCGAAACGATCGCTCATTTAATAAAAACAAAGTTTACGTTTTATAAGCTCAAATGGTCGCCTTGCTCTGTTCTGTGATGCGCGTCGTGACTCTCCTGTTTGAACTCGTTCATCAAAATGAACAAATCTTTTCCTGAGTCAATTCGTTCATTGAATGAACCAAATGACATGAAAAAAGATTTGTTCATTTTGATAAACGAGTTCCTTGGACCTTGAACCGTTTGGTTACCAGTAAAGTGCATTATATGGAGAAAAATCCTGGAATGTTTTCATCAAAAACCTTCATTTCTTTTCGACTGAAGAAAGAATGACGTGGATATCTTGATGCCATGGGGGTGAGTTAATTATCAGCAAAAGTTTTTTTTAAAAGTGAATTACTCCTTTAAGTACATTAAAATATGGATTCGGGTTATGTCAAAAAATGAATATAGAATATAACTTGTTTTTGTTTGTCCTTTTAACAACAGTGTGCTTAACACCCCCCTTTCTGCCTAAAAGAAAGTCACGCAGATTTGGAATAACAGATTTTTTGTTGTTTTGTTTGGGTGAGCGATTCCTATTAAGCTGAAGATACTGTGCAAGGCTTGATTCACATTTCGACTGTTTAACTCCTCACAGGTCTTGCTATCACGGATGAAATATTGCAGAATAAAGCAGATTGGTCCAAACTATTTGAAGCACCAAACTTCTTTCAGAAATACAAGTATGTATTAAGCTGCATATCCTGTTGGACACTCATGGTGAGATTTAATCATTTCAATAAAGATTTATTTCTCTCAAATGCACTCCCACACATTCATAGCCCTTTCACAAGTACTACCTTATGTAATCGAGTGTCAACCATTTGAAATAAAAGCAGTTTTTGCATATTATCAGTTTATTTATATGGAGTACAACACAATGGCTTTTGACACGTCAACGTTTTTTAATCAAATAAAATGTGTAATAGTCCTGCTTAAAAAATTACTACTGTAGAGCATGCCTGAAATGTAAGTAACAATTTTGAGATGGTTAAAATTATATTTTTCAAAGGTAGGTATTTCAGTTTAATGTGGTTTTCTTGTGCTATATTAATTTGTGTACAATTCAAAAATAAAATGTTTTAGTTCACAATTCGTACAATGTATTTCTTGTTAGTCTGTGTTTTCATAGTGTTCCTAATTTTCTATTTTAACTTTTTTTCTTTTTTTTGCTTCAGTTTTCGTCAATGTTAAGCATTTAGTCTGTTTTTGTTAATTTTTTTGATTAAATCATTGTTACGATTAAGTCAGTAGGTGTGTTTGACTGTGTTGAACAATCAGTGTATGACATCAGAGCACCGCAAGAGCGATTCGAAAGCAGTGTTCGCTCTAATTGCTTTCATGCTACTGTGATGTCATTCACCAATCGGTCCACACAGTGTCAAACACGCCTAATGTTCAGTCAAAGGATACAGAATTCTGACTGAAGAAATAAAACTGATATTTTCTATCAGTAATGTAGGTTTAATACAGCTCATTACTTGTTAACTGAAGATCTATTGTGCTTGAAAGCTGATGAAGCTCAATTTTGGGGGGGGTTTAGTGGGTATTTTCAATTTTTAGCTAATTTAAGCTCATTTAAAATGTTTTGGAAGCTCCTTCACTTTCCGAACACAAGTCTTCCCACCCCACATGAGGACGCAGCGACTGCATGCAGTTCATTGTGGTGCTCAATTCATAATCACCATTATTTAGTACATTGTAGCAATTAGCTGGTTTCAAAGAATGAATTAAAAATGTTTGATTTACAGCATCTCATTCTTTTCTGTCCAGACAAGCCCCTAAAACAAAGTGTGCTGCTCAGCAGAAAAATACAGATAAATACAAACACAGGATGAATTGTGAACGTTATAAGCTGCTATAAACTTTTAAGTTGCGGCCAAAATGTAGGTTAACTTGTTTTTGCTTTGGCACTTTGATTTACATAAGATATGTGGAGCCATTCCACTGAATTTTTTTTTTTTAAACAATATAATACTGAAAGAATTTGTACACTTCTATTCTATTAGACCATCTATTCAAATGGCAAGTAAACCATATTGAGTCACTTTGGTTAAACAAAATGCAGGTTTGCTTCAAATAAATGTACCATGTGAATGTTTGAATTGGCAAACAGGATGAAAAATATTAAGGATATTTTGTCTGAAATAATTGATTAGCATAAGAGGACTAGATCTTTTGCTAAATAACTGTAAAAAGTGCTGTGAATCTGCTGTTAGAGAGCGTTTTAGTGTGTGAAATGAAGTGATCATGGCTGGGTATGATAAGGGTGATCCCCGCCGTCTTGAATGAAGTTCATAAAGATATGTTTGTCTTTGGAGAGAGCATTTTCAGTGAGATGGGGGCGGGACGGCCCTGTAAGTTTTGCCGGGTTTGGTTGAACAGCTCTAGTCTAAAGGATGTAATGGCATTGTTCTGTCTTTTATGTCCCAAGGCATTATATAGTGTTGCTAGCAAGCGCACAGACAGAGAAGCAGCACTTAGAGTGGTGAGTACAGCTTACCGTCTTCATCCAGCACTGTCACATGCTTAATCGGACCGATGTTCTGTTCAAATCCCCTGCATCTGTTTGAAAAAATGCGCTGGAATAGGACTAAATGTACCGTTTGTCTGACAGGGTGGGCCTCGTGGAGTCAAAGATCCGAATTCTGGTGGGAAACCTGGAGAAGAATGAGTTTATCACACTCGCCCACGTGAATCCACAGTCATTCCCGGGACTAAAAGAGGGAGCTGACAAGTGAGTTTAAGATGCTTTTATAGGCTTAAAACCGAACTAAGAATAGTCAATGGTGCCATTCACAGTCTTTACCCGCTCTTTCCTTTTGTGTTCGTGACAGGGAGGAGTTCAGCACAATGTGGGTAATAGGTATTGTGTTCAAAAAAATGGAGGGATCAGAAAAAAAATCAGAAAATCTCAACGTGGACCTGACGTCTGATATCCAGTCCTTCACTGACACGGGTAAGACTTCCTGTCTGCGAAAAGTGGACATTTGCTTTTGTTTTCTGGATGTTTTCTAGTAATGAACATGTGTTCTTTGAATGGCTGTAGTTTACCGGCAGGCGATCACTAGTAAAATGTTTGAGCAAGATATGAAAATCACAGCCATGCATGTGAAGAGGAAACAACTGCATCAGACTACTTCCTAAAGTCGCCATTCAAAGGGGCAAGAGAAAGGCAAGTGTTCACGTGTGTCTTTGCAAAACATGAGACAGTTGCTTCGAATCTAGTTTAAAATGCATGTGCTACACTTTAGCAATTTCTGTTGTTTTTGAGTGTCGAAGTCTAGTGTATCCAAGTAATAACAGTTGAAATCAGGTTGATAGGGACACTTTTCCCCAGTCATCTTAATTGAATGAAATGCATGTTTAATGGTTATTTCAGTAATATTTTTTGAACAAGGTTAAAGAGATATTTTTTTCCCTCATAAATCACACCATTGTTCTCGAGGTTTTGTTATTTGACATTCTGAAATTCATGACCTTGACACACAATCAGGTGAGGGTCTACAGGGGTCACTCTTATGGTATTTCACGCTTTATAGTTTAAGATGGCTTCTAACAAATTTTGTTACACCACAGTGACTTGGATTTGTTGGATCAAATAATTATTTAGAAAAATTATTTCCATGTACAGAAAAATAAATAAATTTATAAAAATAATTAGAAAAATAATTTATTTTTATTTTAATTATTTTATTTTAATTATTATTTATTTTTAATTAATTATTTTGTATATTTAAGAAAAAAAATATTATTTATATATAAAATATTGATATTTATATATAATATAAATTATATATATATATATCTATATCTATATACAGTTTATACTTGAAAATATTTCTTAAATATACAAGCATGTATGTGTGTTTATATATATATATATATATATATATATATATATATATATATATATATATATATAAAATAATTATACACAGTGCACCCACATATATTATGTAAACACAAACTTTTATTTTGGATACGATTAATCACGATTTATCATTTGACAGCCGATAAATATATATATATATATATATATATATATATATATATATATATTTATATATATATATATACATATTTTTAAATCCGTTTTTCTCAACCTATCCACCTTATTCCTATGCCCCATGACACTTTGCACGAATTATGGGTGTTACTTCAGTAAAAGGCTCGTTCTATGAATGCAATACGTTAAAAAAAGTGTCAGAATGGGAGGAAATTAATCGACTCAGCCCTCATCGATCATTAAAACAAAATGTAAAAGTTTAAAAGAATCAACAGGTACTTTCAGCAGACCAAAAATAGCCCCATAAGCGTGATTCTTGGGTTAAATATCACTGTAGTAGGCAAATATCTGTATTGTATAACAAGCCTTAATCAAAAATGTTTATTAACCTCAGCATTACGTGACTATATCAAAGTGATTTCCATCATTTTGACAGATTATAAATTGCATTTACCTGTGAAAACAAACCTGGGAAGAGACGTGAGGATTTGAGGAGAATAACGAGAGATTCCAGTGAATTATTAATGGAATATCATAAATTAAATTCGGGAGAACACACCACAAATGTGCCGTATATGTAGTCCTTTTTCTTGCTTTTACAGCAGATTGCAAAGAATAAAAATCATCATGAGGAAAAGAAAGCTGCGAACTGAAAAGAGCTCTTGACATAATTTTATTTAGATAGGGACAGATACAAAATAACATAGATAAACTTTGACAGTAATCTGATGCATCTATCATAATATTTTTAGCTATAGCTAAATTACAACACTTGTCCTTAGGCCCATAGATATTCTTATTATAATATGTCACGTTAAAATACCAAGTATAACGTTATTCTCATGGTGTCCGAAAATAAATCATGTAGGAAAATTGACTGCTCATCCAGTCAAACTGACGGATTAGCTTTATTTGTAGGGCAACTTTTGATTTAGAAATGATTCGTTTTAGCCTTTTTGAATAGAAGTTCCCCAAACCCGAAGTGCCACCCATAATTCAAAACGCAGTAAGGTCGTCAGGAATAAGGTGGATTTGTGAAGGTATTTTCTCTGCTGTTTCTCCTAGTAATTATAACAACGCTCCTTATTAGCAAAATCTGGGACTGTTAATATATTTATTAACCCTTAGTTATTTGATTAGACTGTTGTGTAACTGTTACTGAGGGAAACATTTGTATTAATTCATTTTAAAGGTACAATATGTAGTTATTTGCGACACCAGTGGCACCAAATGGAATTACAAAAATACAGTATTATGTTTCTCACTCAACAGTGATGTACAATTTCTTTTGTTAATTGTCTTCTCATTTCCTTTTTCCTAAAGCATTCGTCTGATGGCATTCGTGTGATGACTGACGGCAGTCTCGACCTATCGGTTGACAGTGACAACAGCATGTCAGTGCCCTCCCCCACAGGTCCTTCTGCTGCCAAGAGCGCCCGTGCCTCCAGCCCTCAGGGGTAATGCATCGAAATAGATTCACAACTCTTGTCTTTTGGGAATACCCATACACATGCTTTTTTCTTTGTTTTTTCTAATCTCTCCTCATCTCTCCCTGACCATAGTTCGACTGGACGGCCACAAACAACTCAGATTTGCAGGGAAAAACGGACACTTCAAGTGGGAGCCCGCTCCTGGCTGGTGGTATGTCTAATGGGGTCTCTCTATTCGGCTTACTGTATTATATTTAATAGACATTTTTAAAGGGTAACTAAACCCCTAGTCAGAGCCTGACTCCACCCACTGGCAATATTTGAAAAATGCTGTTGTTAGGGGTTAACAGTTAAAGGACCCAGAACCAGATATGAAGAATGAAGACCCGGAGTCAGAATTATAAAAAAATAAAGAAAAGTTTACTGAACATAGTTTGCAGTTTCATCAGCAGAAGTCAGCTTCAAGACTCACACATAGGGTTGTAACGGTATACCGGTATGGCGGTTTATCGCTGATATTGACATGTACGATTATCATATCGTGCACATTTACTTATCCGCGGTAAAAAAAAAAAAAAAAAAAAACAGAATTCACCTGCACTGCCGCATGCAACTTCTTTCAGCTTGACTGCTTACACTCCATACCTGTACAGCGCTGAAAATGTCAGAGACAGAGGCTGCAGAATCTCTATCTCCCGCCGAAAAATAAATAAAATCTGCAGTATGGGAATATTTTGGATATCCGAAAAACGATCGTGGTGTTGTCCTTGAAGATGGATATCCAATTTGCAAGATATGTGGACGAAGAGTGGCTGCAAAAGCAGGAAACACGTCGAACATGTTCTCCCATATTCAGGAACACCATCCCTCCATGAAGATAAAGGTTATTCATAACTTTTATAACTTAAGGCCATATTATTTCTGTCATGCTGAGGGAATCCCGGTCTGTCAAAAAGACGCACACCCGTCTTTCTGTGTTACAATACAGATATGCCACGTAAAATGCGCGATTTAAAAGATAGATGGATGAATAAATCAAAATATAGCTGCAGTAGCCTAAATCAAATCGCGCGATGTGCGTGTCTGTGAATATACAACGCAAAAAGACTCGTGTGCAAGCCCCTTCTATATTCAGCGCGTCTCTGTATGAATGAGCAGCGCCGTTTCGTAGATCTAGTACACTCTCAAGTACGCATGACGCACATGGTTTTTAACACTAGAAGTGCCAGAATTCCAAAACTACTAGACGGCCACAAGGCGGTCATTTTGACCGTTAGATTCAAAACAGTGTTTATTTCGTTGTTAAATTATTAAATTATTTTCGTCAACCACATTTTTTCAAAGACGAAAACGAGACGATAATAATAATATTATAATGATAATGATAATAAATAGGCTAATAATAATAATAGGACTTGCAGAACTAGTGAACAGTCCATGCAGCAAAACAAACAGCGCAGGACAGGGCAGCGGAACTCGCAGGATCATGCGACATGAACGGAACATCTGGATCGGCCGTGTCTGATGGAGGAGGAAATGTTAACTTGCACCCAGGAAACGTCGCTTCACTTTCCACCTCCGATTGTTCCCCTGCATCCGAATCATCACTCGTCAAGTTCTGAAGCATATCCAGGGCATCCTGTAGTCCGGTTTTATTTCTGATCAACAACTAATGTAGAAATTATTATATAGCAAACACCGCTGTGACCGGGACGGACCTCTGTTGACAGTTGAGAGAGACCACGATCAACCGCGGGATATTTAACAAAAAATACAGCGAAATTCAGTGCGGTCAATATGACCGTCTATGGCCGAAATAGGTAAATATGTTCATTTTTTTGTTTTGCCTTACGTTTACGTAACTTAATTTATATGAAAAGCATTTTAAATGAAAATACAGACAATTTTAGGAAAAGTCAGGTACCAGCAGGATTTAATTATTTTTTTCAACAAAGTTATTGTAGATATAAAATTCAAAACGGTCAAAATGACCGTTATGGCCGTTCTAGTGTTAAAGCTGTCTCACCCACTATGTGAAGACGTGAACACATGAACATATACAGACAGAGAACACTTAATGTGCACTTTATAATTGTTTTTTAAAAGAATAATCATCAAATACACTGACTGAAACTCATAGGTGTTCAGTACAACCTGTAAAAAAAGTTTGGTTTAGTCTAGGACTAAAATAATGACTAAAATATATTACTATTGTGTATAATTTTTTTGTCCATGTTTTAATTTAGTAAACCTCTCTTGTGTAGACAAACTAAAGTTGTTACATTTTATCTGATTGCATTTTCAAAAATACATTTTGTATTCAATCACAGAATCCAGACCAGTTATTTCAGACAACCCAGAATTTCTGAGGAAATAAATATACATTTCATAACTCTATTAAAGAAAACTTGTTACAATAAACCATGTTCAACCAAAAAACATATCTTTTTTATTAATTTAAGGGCCATTGTAGCTGATGATGATTATAATAATGATAGTTTAATATCGTATACCGTGAAACCGTGATATTTTCTGAGACGATTATCATACCGTGAAAATCTCATACCGTTACAACCCTACTCACACAGGAGTTCGTAGGCCGCCCGCTTACAGTTACAAAGATCACAGCAGTTATACCATTTCCAAGGTCTAAGCTACGTCATTGCTTACACGTTGAATGATTCTCATTGGCTAAGAAATAGATAAAAACAGTAATTTTCCACACATATACAGATAGACAAAGCATATCTCCATCGATGACGCATCTGACATTCAGAGGCACATCATGACCTTCCAGGTCACAGATTTGAGTTGCTGGGCGCCAGTATGTCCAGAACAACAACTCATTCAATCTCCAATAATGGCAGTGGTTCCTTAACCTGCATCTAAGAAGACTAACACTAAACTTTAGTCTAACTGGAGTAAGAACTTTAACAAAGAAATGATGCCTTAAACTTGGCTTCAATGACCCCTTTATGTTTTAACACTCAAAGTCTCAGACCTAAACCAAAATCCCTATTTCCCTATTATTTTCACTGTTACCGCATTCACATAGGACACTAGCAAATAAGAGCTCCTATCAAGGCTGAAGAGAGTCTGAGCTGCTTATTATCAGTTAAGTGTACCAAAACATAATGGTAAAACATTCACTCGTTTGGGAGAAAAACAGATAACATTTGCTCCTCAGAAAGCAAATATAATAGAAAGAAAACATTTTAATACAACAATTAAAGTTCAATATAGCAATGTTCAATATAGCTTGACCATCTGTAAAGAGAAGGATCATATGTGCTGGACATATGTGTTCACGACGCCTTTAGGATCCATTAACCTTTCTCCTGATACCAGAGAAATAGACAAATGGCCTTGTGCACCTAAAAGAAGCTGGTTACTTATATCAGCATTCATTTAAGAATATGATTTCACAAGCAAAAGCACAAAGAATAAATATATATGTCAATAAATTATTAAGTAACAATGAATAATTAATTAATGATTTTATATAATAAATACATAATCCTTCAAAAGGATATATGATATATATATATATGCTGAAGAGGCAAGGGATTTTGACCACCCCTTCAGTCCCCCGTTTTAGACCAATGTGGGGTCCAATACCGCCACGTCTGGTCTTATCAAGTGAGGTCACTACGGAGAGGGGGAGTGGTGACGCATGCTCCCTGACGGGTCACACTTGTCTCTTCACCTCGTCATGGACATGCTGGATACTAAAAATTCCAGTCCCCATTAAGAGGCTCTCCCACCTTCCACTCACAACAGGGCATCAATGACATTCTTCCTCAGTTTATCAGTCAGGTTAACATTTTTATAAAACACATAACTGATTACGAAACAAGTACATATTTATTCTGGAAGCCGGGCTAAATAAACAAGCACTGTTGCTGTATTCCTAGCGTGGGCTAGACCCTCAGTCACTACTCAGATCCTAAATAAGGACTTTGTCTATAATCATGAATACCAGAAAATAAATTTTATTTAAAACCATAATTTTCAAATCCTTTTATTATAAACAACGTTGGTTAATCCATTATTTTCACTACCCCTTTATAGACCCTTTAGGTTCAAAACACAATGGTTGTCTAACAAAAATATAACAACAAATAATAAAATATTAATAATTAAGATCCATGATAATCGATTCAAGCACTTTGAGTCTTTACTGAAATTAACATTCAGTTTACGGTCACATAGAATGTATCAGTTTAATTGTATAACATCGTATACCCTTTTTTTATTGTTTCAGAAATAGAAATAGAATAAAACAACTTCACATCATCAGTTTAATCATTATTTTACCACTAAAATATATTTTTTTTTCAGTCTGCTTAATAAAGCTTTTGTCCATTCCTTATCTGTATATCACGTTAATCCCTGTTACTCATACAATGCCTTATTTTATTCTGAAATGTTTCATACAACTTAATTTAATATATATTTCTTCCATATTTCTCTATTTACCTACATGCCAGTTCCTTTTGCATCATCTAACCAGTCTTAATTGTTTGCTTACAATCCACACAAACATATCTCACACAACAACCTTTTTGTTTTTCACTTCCATCTTCCAACAAGTCTCTCACCGCTGTCAGCCTAGTGACACTTAAAGTTCCCTCGTCGGGGAAATAATTGTATTGATTCTTCAATACTCTTGGTTTCTTATCATTAAATTCAACTTTATTTTTTCTTATAACTACTTCTCACAGTATTTGTCTATCAAGTGGTTAATCTAAAGAACATTAGTATAATAGAAGTCCAAAAATTATTATCAGTATCGTCTCAGTCCCACTTATCTTTACAGTTTTACAGAAAACATAATATTATGTTACTCAGATCCCAACCTCTAATACAGCCACAAAGCTGCTTTCTCATTTAACCTTTATTAACTAAATTGTAGTTTCCTTAGACATCTAATGTCAAACATCCATTCAATGGTTTGAGAAATAAAAACTTTAAGAAGTTATATTCACTCCTTTGTTCGCCCACCGGCCTTTCATAAAAAAATGAGGGACCTCTCTCTGGATAATTTGGATAGTGACTTAGCCAATGTGTCACTTTGTCTCTCTGCCGTCAAGTCTATAATTTCTTTTATTTACGTTTATCACAAGATCCCACATAGTCGTCTATTTAAATGTAGACCCTCAGTAGAATTTAGACAAGAGTTTTTACCCCATAATGGACGGCAATCTTTAACTTACAATTCCAGTTCATATAAAATGCTAATCCAGAGAGTAATTCAAATCAATATCATAAATGACAAAATTATTCATAATTACCAATAGCAGACAGAGCTGGAAAACCACTCCACTTAAAGCTCGTCCCATGTTCTGTATTGTCTTTTCATCAGATTGACTCAGAAATGTCAACTTTTTAAAAGTTTGTCATTCCACTTAACCCATCTGTAATGATAAAACACTCATTCCAGAGGTTAATGACACAACATCCTCAATATCAGGAAATAATAGTACCCCAACTAACACATACAAGACATGAAGTGCAGTCACCAACATTCATATCAGACTATGAACTGCTCTTATTCTCATATTCATATCTTTTAAATAAGATTTTAAACCTCACATTTTCTTGTAACTTTTATTTAATTGTATATGGTCTCTAAACCAGTTTCAAAGCATGCCTGCTTATTCTTCATTTACTTTTAGACGGTCAGCTGGGTTGTTTTGGTTCATTAACATTATTTTGTTTAAGCTTCTTTAGCAGGCCAATGACAGAATGACAGACACAGTTTCCATCCCTTCCTCCACTCAAGTCTCTCTCACTATAACAAAATAATCTTTTTCAACAGCCTTCTAAGACAAAGGATTTAGACAACATTTACATTCATTACAATATCCTTTGTTATCCAGACTTTTCTTAAATCTATAAATGCTGTCCTCATCTTTAGTCACCACCATGCCTAACAACCTTTAGGAGTCAAAATGATGCTAGACATATTAGTTCTGAATCAACACTATAATTTTCCTTGCCCATAAGGCAATCAACATCAAAAAGTTTTATTACTGTCTCCACAACAACAAATGAGAATCACTTCATGGCCCTGACTGAACCCCGAAAGCCCATCTCCTGTTAGCTCTTTATCTATAATCTCCATCAGGGTGTGGTCCCCTGACATACATTGAGCTTGTCACAATGAGAAACAAGCCATAGAGTGAATGCGGTTTCTGGTGAGTGGGATAGAGGGACTTACGTTCCTGGGGCAGACTGCCGTGACTCCTCACAGCTCCATCCCCCCTAACGATACAGGATGCTGTTGGCCTCGCAGACATCCGTCCACTCTCATCCTCCAACCTCACATAAACACCTCCATCAGGAGATGCCCAGTGTCTGCGTGATCCCCCTGCCTTAGGTTGCCTCCTATTTGGCCAAAGAAGGTCTTACCCGTCATCGAGATGACCACTCGTGCACACATGGTAACCGCCATTTTCTCAAAACTGTTTTCTTCAACAAAATATGTTGTTTCTGGAGCTTAGGAAAAACATTCGAGAGTCACCAGGGCCATTCGGATTGCCTAATAGTTGTAACACAGGGAGACAGGTTAATGACAAAAGTATTCAATCACTTAAATCCATAAACCATCTTAAAAGCAGCAACCTAGCTACTCAGTGGATTTAGATCACAACTGTACATTCAGCGTACTTCATCTGTAGGCGGAGCCATCGTCCCCGCCCCCGTTTCATGGTGGGGACTAAGATCTTCAGACAAAGAAGTTACTGGTTCACAAACAACCTAGTCAAAGATGTATCTTCGTTTCGTCTATTATTATTTTAATGACTTCTTGAAAGTCCTTCAGTTTTACTTTTAAAACATTTAAAATACAAATTGCCTCTGAATGGCAATGATTTCTCTTAACATCTCTGTGTCTATGATCTTCAACTGAAACACTGTGTTTTAATACCAATAGCTTAATGACACAGGCTCAGATACCAGCTTTAGCTGACATTGAATGAGAGAGACTGTGAGGGATTCAGGACTGGTACTGCACGCTCATAAACTTCTAACGTCAAACTTTATCTCATCGTTTAACTCTATTCCAACTTAAGGCATCTTTGCCAGAAATTACATAAGGTTTCAAATAAACATATTATTTAAATTAGTCTTTTGCCCACATCAGGGAATTTAGGCATTATATATTTTCACTCAGATTGAGTCTATGTTGTACTGGCAGTTTCAACCACAGCACACACACATCAGATTCAGATAAGCAAACTGTTTCATTTTTGCAAACTGTTTTCACGTTTGTTTAATCAGCATTCAGCATTGCTTCTGCTTATTTGATCTTAAATAAAAATAATTATTCTAGTTCTCAATAATTGTCAAGTTGTCAAAGGTTAGCACTCTCTGCTTATAATACATCTGTTGCAGTTATCATTATAAATCATCCGTGAGATTAGTGTCTCTACATAATCTAAACCCTTTCTAAAATGTTTAATTACAACACAATCATCCTTTTAGTTACTTTTATATATTTTGCAACTCACATTTGTTCAACTCACATTTTGTTGTTGAGTCATTAATTTTACATCAAACTGTATTCTTTAATTCACTTTTAAAAATTAAAATTACTATTATAGATCTTTTCTTCAAAAGGATTCGCTTTAAGACTTCAATCTTTTGACCTTGTTTTTATTTCTTATTTCTCAGATGAAAAATGTTAATGTTGTCATTTAAACACGGATCTATTTCCAAACCCCCATTAATACCAAAAATTGTTGTCACTTTATCACATTTTAAAACACCTTCTCGGTGGGCATTTACAGTTACACGTTAAATGATCCTGCTGACCACAATTAAAACACTCTCTATCTGCTTCAACTTACTGAACACACTTGAAGCAGTGTGTGTCCCATTCAGGAATGCACACAGAGCTACTGATAAGCAGTTCTCTGTATTCTTTTACAGTCCACCAGTGGCGGATTTAATCACAATAGCCCAATCATAATCTTCATCACTATTATTGACAAAACATTAATTTTCATAAGATGCATCGAAATGCTCAAAATATTTCTAAGTTGTTTTCACAAAGTTTCTGACGCGCAATCTTCGTTATTTCGTCATGTAAGTGGCTTTAAATGTTATACTTTTAACAGCCAAATTCCCGAAACATCCACCTACGCAATCTTGATCATATTTTGAATTAAGAAATAATTATAATGCAGCCAAAGATGATTTACAGGGAACATAAATATTTAATTTACCTTCCGAGTCTTTGGTTCATTTGTCATGACTCTGCGGCAGTGAACGGATTGTTCACAAACGGCACATCACTACAACATAAATTGAATAATCAAATGTAAAAATAACACTGGTTTGTCATCTTGAGAAAATTAATTACTCAAGTTACAAAAGTTATTCAGCATGCAATTTACTATTAGACATGCATTTTTTTCTTAAAGATAACTTTCTTAACTGAATTTTTTGTTCTTAACAGCATTCTTTTTAACTGCATTCCAAAACGGACTGTATTTGTTTTTATTTGGCCGTTAAGTGCAATAAGCCACAAAACAGAACTAATTTTGGTACACTATATCATACTGTTTACATAAAAGCCGGGTATTATATATGATACTCAACAAAAACGAATTTTCTACAATCTTTTTATTTCATGTCGGTCTTCTCTGTGTCACCTTTTTAAAGTTGCAATTTTTATTTTGTAGTTTTGTCATTGAAGAGTCCACCCAGTATAAATGGTCAATGGGTCTCATTCACTAAAAATTGCGTGGATTACGTTAGAGCTCGAGTCTCGATAAAGGATTTTTGAAGGCCGGTAACCGAATACAAATATTTGTTGGTTTTATAATCCGATATTCCGATATATCGGCCAATGTTTTCTTTTTATTATTATTTTTTTTATTTCACAAACGCGCAGCAAAACATTTAACAGATTTCCCTAACATTAGTAATTTATTACTAAAATAATATGATAATGCATTTAAAAAAGAACATTTTCTTATAAAACAGAAACAATTCTGCAACCCACACTTGGCATCGTTGGATTTCACACACGGTAAAAGAAAAGCTAACTTTTATGCCAGGATGTGTTGCCAACAGGGATGGTGTAGAGTGCCCTCTGGTGGACAAACTATACAACTACAACACTCATGACATGGTTGATGCATGTTTCGTCCGTTTTTATTTTATTTTTGAATTATTCATTTATCGGCCATTATAACTGCCGATACCGATAGTTTCGGAAAATGCCTAATATCGGCTGATAACAGCGGCCTGCGATAAATCAGTCTGGCTCTAGATTACACCATCTTTGAACGCACAGAACTTCACCTAATTCACAACACGTTCGGTACGCACATGAATTTGTTCTTAACACCGTTCTGATGTTAATGAATTTGGAGATATTCTGAGTGAGCGCGCACAAGTTATTCGTTTGCATAGACACGCCCAAACCATCTCCATATAAGGGCTTTCCTTACATGTTTGTAGACGCGCTCTCGCCCGATTCTTGATCCATTCTCCCCCTTTTATAAACACCTTTTATTCAGACCTCTTTTTCTCTTTTATTCAGAGAAATCTCACCGCTGAAGCTATAATTCAGCTTTTCTTACTCTAACTCTATATGATGGATTGTATTTAAGATGAATTGAAACCGTATTATTGACTTTGCGTATTTGTTGTTTCTCTATTTTTTTGTAAATTGTGCGTACGCATGCTTCAGCGAATGATACCCATTTTCTTCATCATCGTTCCAAACCTTTATGACTTGCTTTATTACATAGAACACAAAAGGATATGTTTTGAAGAATGTTCCTGCTGCCTTTTCCCTTTTTTTTTAAAGCACCATAAAAGTAATCCATGTTTAAGTTTGTTACCTATATTTTCATAGGACAGAAATTAAACCTGCATGACATACCAAATGGAAAATGACTTAAATATAACCATAGAAAAGAGCGGCTTGAACATTCTTCAAAATCTTTTGTACTCCTCTGAAAAAAAAGAGTCATGTGGGTTTGGAACAACATGAGGGTGAGTAAATGATAAACTTAACATTTTTTGGATAAAGTTTTTAATACTGCTACTGATTTGTTTTTATATTGATCATAGCAGGGGATGGATCTAAGCCTGATAATGTTGGGACCTCCAGCAGCAGCGCCCCACGCAAGGGGGCAGCTGCACTGAAGAGGCCTGCTTCACCCCTTCAGCAAGATTTGGAGAAGAAAGCCAAAGTGGACAGTGTCCAACATCCTAGTCCATGTTTATCTGCTAGCCCTGCCAGCAAGAGACCTGCCTCTCCCCTCGACAATGAGACGGCCAAGAAGAGCCAAAGTAGAGGATGTAAGTCAACGCTTGTTGAGCCCTTTTTAAATGTTATTTTCAGAACTTTACATTATTTTGTTTTCAGCATTAAGTTAATTATTTTATAGTCTACACATTATCCAATGCTCTTTCACGTTGTGAATGCTTCAAAATCACAACAAAATAACAGTAAATTAATGTGTACTGATTTATCTGTTTTTGTCAGTAGTGTTGTCAAAAATGCCCCCATTCAAGAATCATCCATAAATGTTATATATAAAGTGATCTGAAAAGCCTAATTAACTCCTACTCTTCCAGTTCTCAACCCCAGGAGCAAAGTCAGGTGAAGCTGGTGACCATGTGGCTGCGGATACAGCGGTAAAGGCGGTTTTTGTTGCAAAAGTGGCCGAAATTTCTCTCCAACTTGAAGAGACAGCTTATCCATAATCTTTGTTTGTTGCTCAGGGTGTCTGTCTTTAACTGTGACTGTTATATTTGATTTTTTTCCTTGTGCAGAGCATTGAAGTGGTTCCTTCAGATGGTGAATTGAAAACGGAGGCAGAATTAACGGTAAATTAATCATAAAAACAGGGTATTCTAGTTATAATCATGAATGGAGAGAATTCATGAGAACTTAAATGCTGATGTTATTTCCTGTCATTCTCAGGTGATGGAAACCGCAGAGAAGATACCGCTTTCCCAGGTTAGAACATGTTCAGTTGATTATTATTACATAAATAATAATACTTCCACCATGTCCACGAATTGAGCCATTTATCTGTTCTCACTGAAAGCTTAATCTCCACAAAGCAGCAGCCAACCAAAAACAGACTCTAAAACATTTTTTTTAACTCTGTTTTAATAACAAAACTTCTTTATGCATTAATATCCATAAGGGAAAAGAACTTGCATTGTTACCAAAAAGTAAACTTTCTATTCATCAAAAAATAAGCAGCACTGCACAACTGCAAATTAGACTGATTTCTGAAGGATCATGTGACTGAAGACTGGAGTAATGATGCTGAAAACTCAGCTTTAAATTACATTGTTAAAATAGAAAATAGTTATTTTACATTGCAATAAATTACAGATTTTAGTGTGTTTTTTTAACAAATAAATGCAGCCTTGTTGAGCATAAGAGACTTATCAAAAATATAAAAACTAGTCTAGAACACTAGTTAGCTAATTGATGATTCTAAATGATTTGTAGGCAAGCAAAAAGACAGGCCATTTTTAAGAGCTTCTGTAATCATATACTACAATAATAAGTTCTCTGAAAAATGATAACATCAGTATTTGAGATGATTGAAGAACTTAATATAGGCTTTGGTATATAATTGAGTATAAAACTTTTTTCCAAATAATTTTGCTGAATAGAAATTTCAGTAACACTATTTTAAAGTGATGTAGTTACACGTTACTGCAGTAATAGTACTTTCTATAGTAATAAACATAACTCTATAGTAAGTACATGTACTTTATTTTACTTGCTACTTATTTAACCAAGTACAATAAACATAACTCTAGTTATTACATGTTTTTTTATTTTACTCGCTATTATTTAACCAAGTACAGCGTAACTGTCACCTTAAATAAAGGGTAACTCAGATTTCAAATGCTCAATGAACAAATGGATTGTATCCACTACAGTGGATTAATAGTATGTTCAAGTTACTGGAAGGCAATCTACAAAATACTAAGGGACTCTTTTATTTAGGCAGTTAAGTCATATTCTTGTTAAGGTTAACAACATAAATTTGAGCGACTAGTTCACTTCTGAATTTTTCAGGACAATGCAACGTGAAAACTTAATCATTTTTTGAAGCCACGGCTAGTTCAAACAGAAACGTTTATAAACGCTTTCAGCAGTGACAACATAAACAAACGGTACTGCGCATGTGCATTAAACTGGCTGCTAAGCTTAACTTTGGGCAAACTTGCACAGACAATCCATAACAAGTAAAGAACAATAGTAGCTGGAATTTCTTGCCAGTCAAAGAAGAATAAATGTTACCTGGCCAAACTAAAATGTGACACTACCAGACCCCGTTGAACAAAGAATTGAAGACAAGGGCCCTCATTTATCAAAAGTGCGTACACCAAATTTCCTGCGTATACCTTGCGGTACACCCAAAACCACAGTGAGTTTGAGATTTATCAATATGGACGTGGGCGTACGGCACGTCTCGAATCCTACACCAGCTCAGGAGGTGGTGTACGCACGATTTTGAGTTAGTGAGGAAATGCGCAGAAAAATTCCTAACACCACAAAACGCACTGACAAACTAAATGATATATTATGACCCACTGTAAAAAAAAAACAATAACTAGTAATTATAAACTTAAGTGTTTATTTTTTGTGCAACGTGGACTTCAATGTTTCATTTGTGTGACTTTACCAAAGCATTTGATTTGTAAGCATATGTATTCCTTCAGTTGCGAGCATGTGGACTTTACCCTGCAAGGATTAGCTATCCCCGGCAGGTGCGCACGATGAGCTTCAATAATGAATGGCTTTTCAATGACCAAAAAATAATTCAGACTGACAAAATAATTAAAAAAACATACATTCTTCTTCTTTTAAATGATAATAATAATAATAATAATACAAATAATAATAACGACATCCTTCTTAAATAACACATTTACGTGCCATTAATTCAAATAATGCATTTGAATACAAGAATATCACAAATCTGTCATGCAATTATTAATGTGAATGAATGGTACTCCACATCACATCATCATCATCACTATTATACATGTCACGTGATTCGAAATTTAATGTCTAATTTCAAAAGAACGTGTTGTAAAATAATGCATTGTGATGAGGTCAGTTTGAGCCCCGTTTCGCAGAAGTTTCTCTTCTCTTGCGTCTTCTGTGTGTACATAGCGTGAAGCGAGGGGCGTGGGGGAGCGGACTGGATGTATAGGGGCGTGTGATTGCTAATGTATGGATCGTTTCCAGCCGCAGGATTTATCAAGGACAGGCATTGCGTCACACCTGGATTCAGAGGTACGCACAGCTTCATAAGATCAGGCAGTGAGAGGAGTGTAAGCATAATCTACGCCAATATGTACACCCGTTCAACGCAAGATTGCATAAATGAGGGCCGAAGATGTTTTTCTCACCGACGATGTCTGATTTACGCAGTGTTAAACTGTGGCGAGACGCGCGACGGGGTTTTATCAGGTGAACATAGCTCTCCTATTGAGCTAGGCTTCTTACATGCTTGAGAGAGAGAGCGTGCGAATATGCGCTGCGCGGTAACTCTGTAGTCAAATCCAACTTTTCCCATCTTAGATTGTAAAACAGAAATCAATATGTCAGCGGTCAGCGCTGATAATGTGGTGGGCTGCCACTAATCAGATGTATGGGAAACACTGTACCGGATGCTCGGATGATACCTCGCTTATTTTAATACCGCCGTCTCCCTGCTTTGTTAAATCCTTCAATTTTTATTTTAGGGCCCAGGCCCTGAAAGGGCGCAGAGCCCTATTGTTTTCCTTCCAATTATTTTTTTATTTTTTTATTTTTTATTTTTTTTTTTTTCTTTTTAGCGACTATTCGGGCACTTTTGGGGCCCTTAACATGCTCGAAAACTCTTGAAACTTTGCACACGGGTCAGAACCCGCGGCCATCAGAGCCGGGCTGAAGCTGGTACCCGGGCGTGGCAGGCGGCTCGTCAGCGCCCCCTGGAATGGGGTCCGAACACCTGGTCCATAACTCAAACACACTTGCATGTAATAATATGAAACTCGGTACACATGTCGATAGCAGAATTTCATCTATACCTCGCGTTCTTGCTTTTTACCCCAGCCCAACAGGAAGTCGGCTATTGAGGTTTTTTTGTAAAACACACGCAATGAACTTTTAAATACTCCTCCTAGAGCTCTGATCCAAATTCGACGAAACTCGGTCAGCTAGAAGTCAAGACATTGAGGATGAAAGTTTGTGTGGGGATTTTTGATATCTCGAACGGTTTGGCCGTGGCGAGGAAACGAAACTATGGCGAGAAACGTGAAACAGGAAGTGTGTCATAACTTCAGCATACATTAACTGATCTGGATGAAACTTCAGCAGTGCGTTCGCTGTAAGAGGACGATCACATGGATGTGACTATTGTGAGTCAAAGTTATAGCGCCACCAACTGGCAGCAGGAAGTGTGTCACTTTCAAAATGCTTTGAAATCACCCTCTGATTTTTACCCGATTTGCTTCAAACTTCATCTGTATAATGTACATACACGGCAGATGAAGACCTATGAATGGATTCTTGATATCTTTGAAACTGTTGCCGTGGCGACGCATCAAACTTTACCATTCTTTTAGGATGCATTCTTTTAGGGATTTGAACATTTGTCCATAAATCAAACACACGTGCATGGATTAATATGAAACTCGGTACACTCATAGATCACATCAGGCCAAACAACTTTCGTGCTCTAAGTTTTACGACAGTTCAAACGGAAGTCGGGAATTATGTTTTTTTTTTTTTAAATAATTGTCCTAGAAAAACATCAAATTACAACCCATGCTGTTACCAATCACCACCAAACTCGGTGTGCATGAAGTCAAGACATTGAGGATGCTATATTCCGGACGGATTTTTGATATCTCGAACGGTTTGGCCGTGGCGGATTTTTTTGACTAAAAAAGGACACATAAAGTGTGTTATAACTTGGTTAGTTTTACTGACAGTTACAAAACTTGCCGTGTATATTGTTCTATTCAAGCCAAACAACTTTCTAATTAACAATAATAAGCTCAAACCCACAGAAAGTCAGATATTGTAGTTTGAATATGATCATGCTCTTTCTGAGCCTAGGCCTGTCACACAGTCTGTGTGTGTGTGTGATTGAGTCTTTTGACACACAGTCTCTGTGTGTGTGTGTAGGGAGGGGGCTTAATAATTTCACTGTGTGTCTGGCCTGCTCAAAGTAAATACATTTCTTAAGCCTGGTATTTTTTAAATAAGTTTTTGTTTTTATTTTTTTATAAGTAAAGACATATAACCTGTTTAATTGTAGTGCATTGACAATAGTTTTTATATAATTAGTGTATTAATTAAATTAACTTGGTCCATAAATCAAAAAGGAAGTGTGTTAAAACTTCTGCATACATTAACTGATCTTGATGAAACTTCAGCAGTGTGTTCGTTGTAAGAGGCCGATCACATGGATGTGACTATTGTGAGTCAAATATATAGCGCCACCAACTGGCAGCAGAAAGTGTTTCACCTTGCAAAAATGCTTTGAAATCACACTCTTACTTTTACCCGATTTGCTTTCAAACTTCATCTGTATAATGTAAACACACGCCAGATGAAGAGCTGTGAAAGCATTATTCAATATCTAAGATAATGTTGCCATAGCAACGCATCGAACTTTAACATTCCTTTTGATTTTGAGATTCTCTTAGCGGCTTTTGGGGCCCTTAATGGGTTTGAAAACTCTTGAAACTTTGCACACAGGTCAGATCCCACAGCCATCAGAGCCGGGAAGATGGTATCCCGGGTGTGGCAAGGGGGCTAGACAGCGCCCCTGGAACGGGGTCCAAAACTTGGTCCATAAATCAAACACGCTTGCATGTAATAATATGAAACTATAGATATCAACTATTAAGTTCTGACTAGTATGTTAGTATGTATCCAATTGGTGGAATACATACTAGTATGTATTCCAAAGCAGGGGTTGGTTTTTGCACGTCGTACAGAGTAGCCCTAAAGGCACCAAGGTGGCGAGTGCACCGGCTTATGTGTGTGTGTGTGTGTATATATATGTGTGTATATATATATATATAAGATATAGCTGCGAGCAGCGATGGAGGCCAAAGCCGGCGGTCCCGCCATCCCGGTGCTTTAGGCACCGGGGTTGCGTGCCACCGGCTTGGGCCGGCAATGCGTGCGCGCTATCTGAGGGACTTGCGTTTGCTCCCAAGGTCAGGTTGCATCCACAGCTCAGACAACCTGTTCATCACCTTAACTTTCACTGCATTTGCCATGCTATTGCCAGTAAACAGTATAAACAAATAGAACAGAAGTTAACTTTGGGCCAGCTCATCACCATGGCAACGCGTCTGATGAAAGCGTCTGTGAAGAGATGAGATTCTACTTGACCATAAAGCTGTAGTTCTGAAGATCGATCTAAATATAAAACAGCAGAGTCCCACACCACAACTATAATGATCTGACAGATAAACGATCGCGTCGGAAATCAGCTGACTGATGAACAATAAGAACATTTGACAGCCAATCAGGAATCAATCCTGCTTTAAAGAGCTTGAGACGTTTTAAAGCGACAAATGACAAAACTGCAATGTGTGCTCAGAATAAAACATCGATATTGTGCATTGGTGTGGACACTAAGGGTGCTTTCACACCTGCCTCATTTAGTTCGGTTGAATCCCACTCAGAGTTTTCCCCTTTGAGTGCGGCATGTTTGGGCAAAAATCACACCAAAAGCCCGACCAAACTGTGCGCTTTCAAACAAACTCTGGAGAGGGCTCGTTTGTGGTGAGACCGTGATCCGACCTCGAACAGACCCAACTGCCAAAGAACTGTTTTTTTGGACTAGAAACCAGCTGCCGTCAGTCAGGAACAAAACTATTCTTATTTAGATTGTCAATTCACCTTTGGCTAAGCCCTGCCCCCCTTAGTTACTGTTGCTACTTTCCGGTCAAACTTCATCTGGGCTCTGGTTTGGTATCAACATGGTTTATGCTGTGACAGCTCTTTCTATTGAAATGTTATCAAACTTTATAAAGCAGCAAATAAAGTGTCTGAATGAGAAGTAGGCAAAAGGGGCTGCAATATGAGTTCGAAGGCTGTATTCAAGACAGACAGGTGAAACACAAGAAACAACAGGCATCCAAATGAGGGCAAAGCATAAGCGTCCAGTCACAGTCAAAACATGAACCACGCATATCCGTACTAATCGGAGACGGAGGCTGGGACTAACAAATATCAGGGAGCAACACTGTTCATGCAAAGCTGAGTAGGTCTCTATTCACTTCTATAGGCGTTATTACAAAGCAAACAGGACTACACGGTACTAACGTTGTATTTATTAGCAGCGTGTGCTCACCGTATCAACAACCCGGTATGA
>JAQIUQ010002867.1:122500-193436 GCA_030378365.1 Hybognathus amarus | reverse complement strand
GATGCTACTTGGTTCAGTTACATATTGCTGCTTTAACTTTATATCATGGTTTGTGTCTTGATATTTGAGATGTGGTGAAAATGACACTATAGTTGGGCAAATGCTTCATGACTTTTAGAAAGCATAACACTTACAACAAAGTTCTTTTGGATATTTGTTGTTGACTAACTAGTAAAAGTGTAAAAAATGTGTTTTAAGAAAGTTTATTTTCTAAAAGTTTATTTGCCCAGAAAAAAATGGCATTTATTTTAAGAAACACCCAATTATAATGTTCTTAGGAATAAAAAAAAATATTAACTAGATTTTTTTCTTTTTTTTTTTGCACCAACAAACGATTGTACCATATTTGTATGTAACTCCTTTGACTGAACAGTGTGTGCTAAATGCTTTTGTTGTGTTTTGTGTGGCAGGTGGCTGTGTGAAGGGAGACCCCCAGGGCTGGACCCATGAGGAGTCAAAGAAGATGCTCGCAGCCTGGGCGTCTCTGCTCTTCTTAGCCATGTGGGTGAGAAACGCCACTAGTGGCCCGCTCTCGTTCAGAATAGGTGAGTGTTGTCTTCCACTTTTAAAAAGCTGTAAAGCACTTCACCATCTATGGCCTGTATCTCTTGTTAGTCCTCATGCTGAACAGTGTAATTTGTAATCACTGTTAATTAAAGTGATGGGGTTTTAAAGCAGATTTGCTGCCTTAAGGCAGACTGTAACTCCCAGAATTAACACACTGGAAAAAGAGAATGAGCATGTGAATGCTGCTTTTTATGTTGATGTCGTAAACAAAGACTAGTAGAACAATTAATGGTTTGCAACACTGAGGAGGAAGCTGTCTGACTCGTGGAGGTCACTCGTTCTATAAAGATTCCTATTCAGTTCACTTTTCAGGGAAAAACTGGCTTATACTGTCTGAGGCCACATTTAAAATCACAAAAAAACACAATTCCTAGAAAACAAAAAAAACAAAAAAAACCTAGAAATAAGTCCCTTAAGTTTAAAGGTGTTTTTCAGGGATTTTTTAAAGGCATTTTATATGATATTAGACTAATTAAATGTGCAAATGAATGAGACTGATCTAAATACAGTGTACCATCTTTTGGTTTAATGAAACATCTGCAACAAAGAGTCACATGATCATTTTCAAATCATGCTGGATCACTTATTCATCAGGTTTTACACAAACTTGTGGAGTTCAATAAGCTTGAGTGCTACTGTCATTAGCAGAAGAGGAACAAATCAAATAGCAAGGCGTTCTGAAATTCATGTTCATTTTTCAAGCCGAATTGGTTTGCTAATAATTGAATTTGTAATGATTAAAAAAAACACACACTTTTGAGTGAACCATCCCTTTAGAAATTAAGAGGTTACATCAGCATACTGTTTGGCTGTTTAAAGCAGTCGACCCAAAACACATCCTCCCAAAAAGAGCACTAATAATGTCAGTCATAATGCTGAAGTATAATTAAATCCTAACAAAAAATTAGTGAAGGTCTCAGATACTCGGTTAAGAGATGTTATTTTTGTGAGTCGTGTTTATTAGCACCCAAGCAGCCTCACTGTAGAAACGCATTAAAGGACTTTCCCCTCATTAAGGAAATGAATGTTCAAAAGCTGTTTAAACTGACTTCATTATAGTTTGGAACTGCACCGGCTAGGCGAACCGAAAAGAGAAAAGAGTGAGACGGAGGGAGAGATAGCAAAAAAAAGAGCCCATTTAATGTTAATGTAGGTCTGGGCTTTCATTGGTGATGAGAATGCCGTCTAATCTATCTGGTGCCATATTGAGCAGTGCAAAATGTAAATTTAGTTCCAGCTGATTTAGCAAAGGGAACGCGTGTGGTTTTTGAATGTGTTGTGTGTACAAGTGTGAAGCATGTTAATTCACTGTGGTAAGGCTTGGTTGTGAGATGTTTGCGCTTGGTAAAAAGAGCATTTGATCTGCTTATTCGTGGCATATTACAAAAACAATCCCTCTGATTCCAGTGGCTCAGGGATCAGATGAGGCGCGTGCTCTCATCTACACGAAACAAGCTCCTGCTTTCATAGATCAATTATTAACCAGCCAGTGCAATCGCCGACTCTCCTGAGCTTGCCTCTGTCATCTCCTTTGTCATTCAAACACTGAAATAACCGCTCTCAACTTACATGGGTATAGTTGGATAATTAACCACCGCTGCTCTCCTCCTTCTCCCATGTCTCCTCACCTCCTACACCTACAAAAATCAAACCCTGTTTATTGCTGTCTCGTTTATTTGACGATTAATTCAAAACGTGTGGTTTCTGTTTTTACCACTCTGATGCAAAGCGGCCCTGTCGATGCTTGTGTAAATAGCGAAGGCGGCATTAATGTCTTTACTTTCCCACCACGTTGACATGATGCTGACTTCCCTGCAGGAGATGATATTTAACACTGCTGCTCTTCCATGCTCAGAATGTCACTGGATGGCTTGCACAATGAAAGCGTCTGGCCAAAATAGCATCACATTGCCAGGCAAACAGAAATGTGGTGTTTGGATACTTGTCCCCAAATTGGGATGTGTACTGGTCTTCACACCAGGCTTCATAGCCTGTTAATTGTCAGTTTATTGGTAGTGCTTGGAGCGCTTTTGTATTGCCTTTTTTCCACATCTCATATTTTAGTAATCATCATAATAAATTAGGTATATAATTCGACATGGTGTTACCATGAAATTACATTTTTAAAGCTTTTAGCATGCTCAATTTTTGTGATATTAACTTAAAATTGGGAGGACAACTTGGTTAGACATCTGACTTTGATTTTTGATATTTAGATTTTTGATATCAGAGTTCGAATGTAACTGTTTCTATATATTTTTTACACTTTATTCTTCTGCTTTTACTTCTGCAATAATCTGCTGTGTCTTATTTAAAAATAGACCAACCTTAGGTCTGAATTCAAAGCATTTCTAAATTATAACCATTTATGTTCAAGGGAAAAATGGATAGACAAACAACATGATAGTGAGTAAATTATAATTTTTTGGTGTCTATCCATAAGAATTGAGTGTCTATCCGTAACCACTAGCTTAATCTCCTGGCCATAACCAGACAGACAAGCTATGTTTTACATTAGGCATGAAATGGAAATTTACCCTGTCTGTTTTTAAAAAAGCTTATTGTTCTTATTGTTAATGTTTCATCCGTGCTTGCGTAACATTTTTTGTTATTTTTAGCTCATAATTTATAATCAAAATGTCATAACTCAATCTACCGGGGAGTTATAGACCAGAATATCAGTATTTTAATAGATATATTTACAATTATATCAAACAGAAACAAAGCACAAACATTTGATTGAACAGCAGCACATTGCAAAATCATTTAATTTACCCCCAACTCTCCTTGCAGAACACACAACCCTTGCTCTCCTCGTCTCCCCAATCTTTTCCTCCTGCATAATCTGTTTTTCTTTTTTCCCTTTTAGCTGCAAATCAGCGCACAGACAATTTTGGATCGCAATGTTTTTGCAGGCTATCATTTTTCATAACAATTTCAGTCTCATGGACTATTTTCTTTTCACTTCTCGTGTGTTTTTAGTTGTGACACGTTGTTTACGGACCAGACAGAAGTTGTCACTAGGGGTTGAACCGACTAGTCGACCTTAATGCAATGCCGTGATGCTTGGACTAGTCGCGTGGATCATGTGACACTTTATGATTGCGCTAATTTTGATATTATATGGCCGCGTTGCAGACGGCAACAGATGAAGAGCCCAGAGGGTCATTGCAGCAAGAAAGCAGCATTGGTAGGCTACATAGAGTGTATGGAAATACTTTACTAACTTAGCAATATTGTTGAAAACGAAAGTGAAAGCATGACGCACACTCACTGTTTTACATGGAATTGAGAGTTTCTCTTTTAAAATTATCAAACATATTTTTTTCATATATTATTTAAACATATCAATGCATCTCTAATTCACCCGCAATCATTTTTTTCTTTTCATCTTAAATGATGATGTAAACAGCGGGCTCTGGCCACTTTCATGTGTTTCTGTGATCTGATTGCTTTCTGATCGTGAAAAGACCATGCGTAAGCTAAATGCCCTCCGATTCGCATTCGAGACGGATTTTAAATTTAAACCGCATATGTAAATTGGACTTCTCCCGAAAATGCTGAAGGAAAACGTATGAGAGCGTGTTATTCATTATATGACGAAGCTATGGCAACACGCATCACCGCAGCTGAGCATCTATTCATAAAGCCAACGTGCAAACTATCGTAAATCAAAGTGAATGTAAGTCACAGACGCTTAACACACAATCATCTCAGCTAAAAGTAAAGAAATAAAATGATCTTACCAGTGCTGTCTCTCTTATTGCGGTCTGAAATTTTGAAATTAGCTGATGATCAATAAAATGCAGCTCATTAGCCTACTGTTGCTTTCGGTGATGTGAACTTCGTAAAATCTGCATATTGCGCGTTGTTTGAAGATCGGATTTGTATCCGTTTTGCAAACATATTTATGTGTGTAAATGGAATCGTTTTGATAAATCAGATCAATAAAAACTCATGAAGTGTCCAGGTGTAAACGGCCCCATTATGAGCTGTCAGCATCTGTATAATTTTCTGTTAATTAATTGTAAATTGTGGCATGTTGCAAAGCAGTCACGTCTCTTATGTTTTTATGAATGTACGTCAGCGACTAGTCGACGTCGACTCGACTTTGATGTCATAACAGTCGACTTCAAAAAATCTGAAGTCCCTAGCTGTCACCGATTCTTTCTTTTGAAAAGTTGTGCAGTGTGAACACACCAGAAACTTAATGTTACCCCAGATAGTCGTGCAGTGTGAACACACCAGAAACTAAATGTTACCCCAGGTACTTGTGCAGTGTGAACACACCAGAAACGTAGTCCCCACTTTACTAAGTGGGGGCTTTTTTCCCGTTTCAGCCCAGATATACACAACGATATGAAAGAAAAGATTTGTCTCTAGTTCCAGTACTTTAAGATTTTAACCAGGATATTCCTGCAGAACTAATTGGAGCTATCAGACAAATAAACAAAGTTTTGGTGTTGGAGCTGTGGCTTGTAGCAGTGATCTAGATTCTGGCTTTTGATATTTCTTTATCAATCAAAAACAAGAAATTCTTTTATATATATCCAGAAGTGTTTGTGAACGATTTTTTTGTCTGTCTGGCTATAAAATGATAAGCTGTAAGTTACAGAGTTTGATTTGCTTCTGTGACTTTTTTCTCATGTGTATTGAATAATTGATGTGTACGTGTTTCGTCGGCCTCCGATATAATAAACTATGAGGATGTAAAGAAAAATCAATGCTGCCACCTTCCCTTCCCTCTCAATCTCTAAGTACAAGCGATCGTTCATAACACAACAAGAAAAAGAAAATTTAAATAGATTTACCTTTGGATAGTACATTTTGCCCCGCTGTCACATTCTGCTTCTAAAATTCCATTCAGACATGACCTAATGTACAATAGAGATAGCAGCCGGAGAGAGCTGATTGACTCTTGTCTAAGAAGTAGATGACCCTCTCAGCTTTAATATACCTTCAAATGGTGACCAGTAGCTGCTCTCACAAGAAAGTGTGAGAGTATGTATGCAGGTGCAATGCATGTGTATGTCACCTGTGAGAGGCAGAAAATTACTCAATGAAATCACAGCTGGGAAGATAAGCTGCTAGGTCATTTTTTTATGTCTGCAGGGGGTTTTGTTTTGAAAGATAGTGATTCATACTTTATAGCTATATCTGAATATAACATAAACCTAAATAAGGATACCAGTGCCCTAGATGGGGCCAGTAACAGGGACATGTAAGCACCTGACAATTCCCCACCCTAACTTTTGCCATCTAACAGAACCAATATGGCTCCTTCCATCGCTATTCATTTAACACGACAGGTGCAGCTATTTAGCTCCCAAAGTAATCTAGAAATTAATTTCTCCCAAGAGGGGTGTGAAGTGACCTTGTGTCTTTGTTTGTGGCACTCATCACATCACATATTTATTTGATCTGTCCAGGGTGATATATGTTCGAAGTAGTACAATTTTTATTTTTTCCTGTAAATGTGTAAGTGCCAATGGAAAATAAGCATGTCTGAAATAATTAAAAGGAGAAATTGCCAAGTTCGTAGAAATGCAATTGTATTAAAGTCGCAGTTTTTCCTTTTTGTCACCACCTCTGTTCGAAATCTGCAGATTGCTAGTCATTCGCGGAATTATCAACTTTACGTGAGTTGTAGTTCGACACCCTCGATACGGCACAGCGAGATGAACACAATGTTTGTGGAGACTGTGAGGCTGTCAGTTACCGTGTTGCGTGTGGATACCGGCATTCAGAATCACAGATTATTTCTTTTGGAAGTATGATCAACGAAACAATTTTCACTGGAAAATCAGTCTAAATCTGAACTTGTAAATAACATCCACTTCAGTTTTGTTTCATTTTTAACCCCAAAAAAGCTACGGACTGCAGCTTTAAATAAATTATATATTTAATCATGCTAAAAATGTCATGCAATAGAAAAATAGTTTTAAAACAATTTGACTCAGGGGCACAACATTTCACTAAATAAAATATTTGTGGTTTTATAAAAAGGCTTACATATATGTGACAATTGGGAGGTCAGTGCTTTAAAATGACTTCTTGGATGTTGGTTACAGTTTGGTGTACAAAAGTTATACAAAAATATATTTGTAAACAAAATGACCTCACTGTTTGTTTTTCTGAAATAGCAAATATTTTTGCATAATATAATTTTTTTTAAATAGGGGTAATACAAATTATTGTTTTTCAAGGCTAGCATTCTGAAAACTGGATACATTCTTCTGTCTCATCCCACAAAAATCTCAAAATAATTAAATGGAATTTAAATAAAAAAATATAATAAGTAAACTGAATTGCTTTTCTTTATATAAAGATTCATGTATTTTTGGAGATCTGGACACACAAAATGAGACACAGACATAGTGTACTGCAGTTCTAATGGTTGCAATGCTCTTTGAAAAAAGCTTCCTGGATTGGATTGTCTCATCTCATCCAATTATTATTATTGCATTTTATTGTTTTGCAACACAAAATAGTTTGGGGTTAAAGTGTTAAAGTAATGATTAAAATCTGATTTTGACAATCAACAATTATGAAATAATTAATACAAAGATTTATAAATGTTTTTCTTTTTAATTATTGTTTGATTTCTTAAAGCCTAATTATGTGGGGTGATTCTAATTTTACTGAGGATATGGATGTTGTTTTGTGCTTTAATATAATTTACATTAAAAATTAATAACAAAGTCTTAATGACTGTATTTAAATATGTTATATATATATATATATATATATATATATATATATATATATATATATATATATATATATTTTTTTTTTAAATGTTATAGCTATGTGCCGTGAAACCTTAAAATGATCATATGGTTATTTTCAACTGAGACTAGAATTATAGAAAATAGCTATAAAATTTCAATTAAAACATGACTGCGGGGCTGTGAATCACTTGGCACAGGTAAAACTTGCTAACATGTGTCTCACTTTCTTTGGCATGTAAACCCTGTCTCTGTAGTGTTTTTACTGGGGGAAAGAAGCTGTGGGATATGAGGATACAGTGCTAACCTGACAACAGTTCAGTGCTTTAGCTTCAGGTCAGACTGCAGATCCGCTCTTATGATATGTTTTCATCTGCTGCAAGCTCAAGGAATACAATATAAAATGAGAAAATCTGGGCTGGATATGACAACTACTGTACACTTCAACACATCAGTTTCTAATGTTTGACATTTTATTTTCCTGGATTTTGACTGGTTGGCTTTGATACTGTGGTAGTCCCATGGTGCAATGATGGCATCAGATGGTGATACCATAATATTTTGACACACAGTACACTAATCAAATGTTTGTGGTCAGTAATGTAACACTTGCATTCAGCACAAGCATGTTACATTGATAAGAAGTTATGGTATTTATAATTGTTAGGAATAGAAATAGAAAACAGTTATTTTAATTTTCAATATTGTTTCACAATATTACAGTTTTTCCTCCTCATGGTGCGTTCACACCGGACACAAATAACGCGTAAGGCGCGAATGATTCCAATGTTAAGTCAATGCAAAGCGCGTTACGCGTATTAAAATTCTGCGGCGCGAAGACGTGATACGCCTCATTCGGGCGTCGAGTTTGCGCGAATTGAGCGTCTGCCGCGTTAAGTGCGGTACGCGCGAATGATTTAGTTACTGCCAATTGTGCATTCACGTGTTTGATGCAAATTCGATCTGCGCCCGGAGTTGAAAAATCTGAACTTTGGCGTGAATTTGCGCCGTGTTAACCAATCAGGAGCCTATCTGCTTGCTCACGTGGTGAAGTGTCTGGATGCTTCAATAAATTATTTTGTAATATGACTAAATGCATTGGTGGGATTATGCACAACAAAGCAAATATTTTATCACTTAAAACATTTCTATATAAGAGACATGTTCATTTTGTATTGAATGTTATTAGATTCCATCTGAGACTATATGACATAGTATTAGGATGTAAAGACAATCAACATATGTGCACAAGTTCGTGTACTCGGACGTGAGAGAGAGAAAAAGAAATCACAGGACAGGTTAATAACTTTTAAAGCTGGCTCGGATTTATAGTCAAAAACAAAAATAAATGACCGCTAGATTAGGTGGATGAGGGCGAGGGTGATCCTCGTTCCGATGCGGAACAGGTCATCAAACTGGGCGTGGACCGGCGGAAGTACCGCTGACAGCGGCCGTCATCCAGCGCAGCTCCTGGAGCGAGCAAATGGTGAAACTAGTCAAACGCACCAAAGGACACAAATATACGGCGACGATGATCCCCACGCCGCTGTTCTGCTCTTCAGAGAAATACAGAGCGGTGACTCTCTCGATGAATGCTTGGTCGACATAAAAACAATGGCCGCAAATGGATTTTGATTCTGATTGATATTTGATTCGTCACACGCGTAAATTTCGCTTCAAACTTTTGTTTTTCACGCGCATTAGTTTCACTCTTGACACGCGAATTAACACAAAGTGGTCAAGCGTCAAACTAGGCGCGTCAGACGCGAATTTCGCACGCGCTATCACGCCCGGTGTGAACGCACAGTCATGCCTCATACTGTAGGGCCCTATCTTGCACCCGGCGCAAATGACTTTATACATTGACGCATGTATCATTCCTATTTTGCACCCGCACAAAGCGAGCTTTTTCCTCCACAGACGCACACTTTTAAACTAGGAAATTAACTTGCTCTCCCTGGGCGCCATTCATGGTAAATAGCCTTACATGTTAAAAAGATGAATATAGACAAATATTTCACTTTTTCGCTTTCCTTACATAATGTTTTACTTTTTTGTTTAGTGAGCTTTTCTGGAACATTCATTTCACATCACTATTTAGACCATTACTTGCCTGGCAATAGAAAATATGTCATGTAGTCTCAGATTTTATTCACTGAACAAGTTTGGCCCGTACATTGAATTAACACCAAAGCTGTTTTAAGTTGAGTGTTAAAATCTGTGCCCCTGAATTGACCCTGAATATAAACCTGTGTTGACTCCAGGAGCACTTGCTTTGTTCCTGTGGTCTAATTTTTCATCACATCACTCAGACAGATCCTAACGCTGTGTCTTTTTTAATTTATTTTAATCAATCCACAGTCTGCCATCCTTTATAAGCCAGCCAACGGATACTCATTGCAATAAAGAAATGGGCGGCCGAGATAGAAAGGGAGTGAGAGAGAGACATCCTGTCCTGGCAGTGCAATGATGCAGCCATCCTACTGTGGACCATGTTTTGCCCTGGGAAAAGGCAATCTCTCAGTGGGTGTCATTACCTGTCATTCAGGCTAACTGTGTCCGGTGGGTGCCCTCAGACAGGCCTGCCGTAAATTGTATCAGAGAGAGAGAGAGAGAGAGAGAGAGAGAGAGAGAGAGAGAATGCAAGTGTGCTAGAGAGAGGCAGCGAGATGGCTTGATGGGTATGGGAGAAGGAAGGCCGACAGTCTGGCTTTGGAGCTGACAGAACAACCTCTCAGATTCAAAGGCAGCTGGAACAAATGCTGCGTCTAGATGCTGGCAACAACTGAAAGGCGGAATATGTAGAGCTGGTTGATGGTCCTGAATGTGTTTCAATCATTAGCTGGATAGAATACATCCTAGAACAAAAGAATCACCTTGACGGATGTAGCAGAACAGAACAAATGCACAGAAACGGACCAATGGTTATATGAAGGGTATTTTTTTTTTATTTGAACACAAGTAAGAGAAAGTAAAATCTCATTTATATGGTTTCAATATTTCTCAGAGTTGTCTTTTTATTCAGGTAAGATTTCCATAACCTTGATTTATGATGTTTGGTTGGAATCAATGTTATATAGCTCACGTTCTGAATTCCTTGTCATCTTGTACCATACATCTGGTATTTATGTTAGACACAGTTCCTTGCATTGTGATTTATTTCTAAACACCATTTACAGCCTCTCTATGACCCTCAAAATTAAAATGCTGTATCTTTATAAGTGGAATGTGCATTCATCTGTTTCAGTCAAGTGACTTTCTGGCGTATGCATGGCCATCATCAAAGTAATGGTGCTGAATACAAAAACACATGAACAGAGTTAGCAAGAAAATCATTAATCATTGGATTTGAGCTATAACAGGTCTCAGAAACCTTTTTTACAGATCTCAGGTTAGAACAGACTCTTCTAAACCACACTCAAATAGAAATTCTTAAAAATACAGTCGTAATACTTTGTTGATATATAAAGGACATTTTGGTATTCATTTTAAATTATTATAGTATTTTATTAATATTTACCCTTTTTTAAATTACGTATTTCATTGTGTTGTGTTTTTCAGGGTTAAAGGTAATATCTGTAAACTTAATATTACTGGTAATTTTCTACCAGGACCTTATTTCCATTTTAGCTAAGTGCTTTGTTTTTATTATTTAACTTAGTTAATAGTTTAAATGTATTTCAGTTAGTTCCCAAGGCAACATTTCTCATTTTTGTAAGCAATTCATTTATATTTTCAGTGTTATTTAAGCTTTTTTTAAATGTATTTAACAATATTAACCCTGTACTAAACCCAAAATTCACCAACATTTGTAAATATTGTATCCACTTGTGGATAAAATATATACAAAATGGCTGTCTTTAGATATTCTTTTAGAATATTGTCTTTGAACTTCCGTTTGTGTGGTCGCTCTGTGTATTTCAATGGCATCAATGTTGAGAGAGTAATTAGCTGGTGAAGTGGATTCACTTGTTGTAAAGTTAAAGAAAGTTATCATGAAGGTTGTAATGTTTAAAGCAGATGTCTTAACAAATGTCAGTAAGAGCGGGAAGATTTTAAAACGAGCCATTCATTTATAAATACTTAAGATCGCTGTGAAAATACAAACCGGAAGACAAAACACAGCAGCGCAGCACTGAAAAGAGCAGGGGCTACATAAGCTCTATAGTAACTTCGTATTGTGTATCAAATTGTGTAATTTCAATATGGCATCCAAAAAATATGGCACCTGTTTTCTATGATTTGTTACAATGATAATCAGTAATGTGTTTTGCTTGGTTAAAAACCATCTTCATAATGTACATAGACGCTAGATGTTGGTTATTTAGTTCATTCTTCTGTTCTCTCTGACATTGAACTTTGTATGACACAGGCAGCTTTTAAATGAACTGCTTCATCAGCATCCCTGTAATGAGGTAGATCATGTTTTTCTATTCATTCGTCAGTAAGGGCAGGGGTGAAAGTCTTACCCTTCCGGCTGGTCTCTTCACTCTTCACCGCTTCGATCTCATTGATCTCCCACATTTAGACACGAATCTCAACCTGTGGTAAATTTACCTTAATTATTCATGGGAACATCTGAAAAGCGAAGTCCAGCACGCAGCATTCCTCATGAAGCTTTAATCCGACAACTTGTGAGTGGGTATTTAAACGAATGTGTGAAGAGAGATAATGTCACAAAGGTCGGGCTCCTCTCAAGGACTTCATTAGCCTGACTTTGATTTAGTTAGTGAGGTCCCAGGACATGTGGATGGGGAATTAGTGTGGTGTTAAGGCAACAAGTGTTTTTTCCTAGCTTTCTGTGTGCGTTTATTCTGCTTACGATGTAACGGACAAATCTCAGATGCAATTCTACATTTCTCACTCTACACTTTTGCATCTCTGTTGACAGCTTTGTTTGAAAGTTTTTTCCTATAAATTTGTACATTTAATTGTATTCTTTTCTTTTTTGTAGTTTACACACACACACACACATTCTATCATGTAGCAGTATGTAAAAATTGCATATTATGTACATTATTTATGATACTCATTCGGTTCAGCGCGACGTCACTGTAGCTTTGCGCCGCCATATTTGTGACCGACGGTCACATTAATGCCTGCAATATGTTGTGCAGTTGGCTGAAACAACAGCCGAAAGAGGAACCCTGAACTGGTATTTTATTCTATACCAAAAGAAGAGAAGAGAAAATCATTTATTTAAAAGACTAGAAGTCTCATGTTGCTGGTTTGTGTTTAATTATATTTCTATTATAGCCTAACTTACTCTCAGTGGCCAATTATACAAATATCGACAGATAATGTTTTTTGCTTCACTTTATTTGTTGGATCTGTTTAAATGCACTTTATCGTGGTAAGTTATTAGATTTGGGGTTATTTTAAACATAACTGTCTGTTCTGTAATACCTACCTAAATCTAATAAATATTTTTTCTGAAGTTCATAAAGTCTTCGTCACATGCGCTTTAGATGTTATTTTGTGTAACTAATGTTAGCTCTGCAGACGATGCATAATCTCAGCCTTGAAATGCATATTAAAGGACTAGTTCTTCCACAAATGATAATTCTGCCGTAATTTATTACTCACCTTCATGTGCAAAGTCCTGTAAGTTTACTTTCCGTGGAAGACAAAGGGACGTTTGGAGACTCTTTTTGTCGATGTAATGAAAGTGAATGAGTAACATTAGCCGACTGGGGGCTGTCACGCAAAAATTAATAGACACATCACAAAAGTATCATGAAAATGATCTAATACGACTCGTCCGTTATATTAATATTGTTATTTATTAATATTATGTGATGAACAAACTGCAATTTAAGTCGTTATATTATAATCACTGAAGAGCTTTACCTTTAGATAGCTTTTAACCGCAGCCAAATCATTCAAAAAGATTCGACTCGGAAAGACTCATTTCGATATTTGTGATTATTAAACCTTCTCTGTAACTGAACATCTGTTCTTTCGGACAGATATGGCAGTCTTTTATGATATTTGACTGATGTCTCTGACTGTGCTGATGCAGGTGTCTCTGGATTTCGGATTAGATTGATTCGTTCATGCCAGCCGAACTGCTGCAGAAGATTCATTCATGACATCGCCTCAACTCTCATGAACGCGTGCCATAGCTTTATGAAATGTATTTCTATATCATGAAAGGCCAATTGGGGCAAGCCTGGGGCAGATAATAATGGACTAAAGAAAACTGGGGATAACAAATAAGGATCGGAGCCTAAAATTGAAATTTTCTCCAGGTATCTCTGTCTCTCTCTCTCATTCAAATAGGCACTTTGGGCGGCCGTACCGGCGAGTCGGTCGCCAATATGGCGGCGTTCTATTTGTAGTGACGTAGGTGGCATCTATGAATACACAGTTATATACACCAAATCAGCATATTTAGAATGATTTATGGCGGATCATGTAATACCAGCCTGTTCTCATCCCAAAGCGCCATATACAACGCTTTTGTAAAAGCGTAAATATCCAACGCACATGGCACCCTTTAGCGCCAAATGAGACGTAAAAATAAATCAGGCAGAAGTTGCCTCCTAGTGGTCTAACCCTACCCTTACCTCATACCTAAACTTAACCATAACCGGAAGCGTCTCATTTGACGCTAAAGGGTGCCATGTGCGTTGGATATTTACGCTTTTGCAAAAGTGTCGCATATGGCGCCTTGGAATGAGAATACGTTGGTGATACTCGAATCCTGGAGTAGTGGCTGCATAAACTGCAAAATGGTGGTTTTCTTGTCATTTTATATGGATACAAAGTTATTTTCATATTGACTATTAACCCTAGCATGTTAAATGCCCATCCTAAGATGGCATCTTAGTAACACTAGTCTCTTCCATGTTGAAAAGCTGATGCCACCAAGAATTCAAAAGTTAAATTGATGGATATCTGGCCTCTGAAATGTAAGTATAACCTTCTCTCAGAACCGAATCCACCCCTGCAGTCGCATTGAAATGACACGTGGAAGTTATGTGTCAGTCACCGCTGTGTCTCATCGTCTGGACTGTTGTCTGTGGGATTAGATTCATTTTGTGGAGGTTAGCTCTACAAGCACATGTGCAGCGATACACAATAACCAACTCGAATAGAATAACTAATAGAATAAATGATCTCGGCTTGTGAGATTTTCAGTTTCTGTCACAAAGGACAGACGGTCTGGAACAGTCACCATCCAGGCTGAATTTGCCACATGTGGAGTGTAATAGCCTTCTGTTATCAGTCTTCCTACAAAGAAAATGTCTTATTGTAAAATCAAATCATGAGTCTTATTCACACCGCTTATAATTTGTAGTAATGGAAATAATATTTTCCGCTCAGCCATTTCACCAGACACTCATCATTTCCACTCTTGGATACCAAATCAGATATTGTTTTCTTACACTTTTCAGTAGTGACAGGTAGGCTCTAAAATAGATGAATAGAATTCAGGCTCTAAATAGATGAATAGAATTCATCTTGAAACACATTATCAGTTTTCATTTTATACCTTAGAATATTCACCTAACCTGACTTTCCTTATTAATTCCCATAGCCAAGTGATTTCTCAAGATAATTGCTATTTTGAGTTTTAGACACTTTTCTCACTGATAGTGTCATAATTGCATCATGTGTTGTATTAGCCAGGTTAGTTTCTGAACACAACTCTAACAAGAACATTAACAAGAAATGTAATTTCACAAAAAACTTGGCACATCTCATGGTTTCTTTTGACAAATGGCACCTTACAGTTAGTGATTTTACACACACGGCTGAAACAACATTTCCTACCAGGCAGTACATCTTGCCACAACGGTTAGAGTGGCCCTGAGAGGTGCTTAGCACAAGTGCCTGGAAGCTTGCCACGGAGAGGGTGTGTGCGATCAACAAAGCTCTAATGGCCCATCGCACTGTGGGAACCTCTCCTGTGGGGCCTAAAGAGTTTTCAAAGAGTAAGTTTCAAGGCTTTGACTGTACTCTCATTACTAAGAGAGAACGAGAACCCAAAACCTCATTCTGTTTTAAAAAAAAAAAAAACGTTCATAATTTTACTGATAAAAGATAAATAATTGTATGCCAAAAACCTGTTAACTGTATAAGAGTGAGTTGGTTTACATGCATAAACTCACTCTTTCTATATCACGCACGTGAAATCTTGTGCAGCAGTAGCAGAAGAAGTGGTACAGTCAAAATATTGTATCTGTAACTGCATGAGAGGATAATATAAGCTGTAAATTTTTCGATGACATGTTGCAAAACTCTTCTTAATTTTTAATGCTTTGTTATGTAAACTTGTTCTGTCCTGAAAAAAAAACTGTAAGATCTAATGAGACATTTCATGTAATTTTACAGTAAAATACTGAAAAAATGAACATCATCTTATAATTGTCAGTTATTAAAAAAATTAAATTGACATTTACACAATTGTCTGTGCTGTAAGTGGTAGACTAATCAAAGCAGACCAAGCCATCTGAACAATCAGTGTAGCATGTAGTTATTTTATTTGTTTTAATTTTTAAAGTTTAATCTGTAAAATGCAGCTGCCATATTTTTATATGTAACTTCCTTCCCTCACAGCTGTTTTTTTACACACTTAAAGAAAAAAAAAAAATTGCTGCAATGCCATTGAAGAAAGATTTTGGGTTCCCAAAATGCCATTTCACAAGTTCACACTTGCATATACTTGAGAGAGTAAAGCTTTATGCGTATATAGCGTGCTGTCTGGGAGTGGGAGTGGTTAAACTGTCAATGAACAGAGGTAAGTTTGCTGTATATTCTGTATGCCTTATTGTTGATTGACTGAATGCTCTCCACTTGTGTTGGTGTTAATTATCTGAGCGTGCTCCTCCCAAACTTTGTTTATGAAACATAATTTAGTAGACAGGGTTTTTTTTAAATATTTGAATAATGTAAATAACCTTTTTTAGTATAAAAATAATTTGTGCAATGGAAAGGATCCATGGATGTTAAAGTTTCTTTATAGAACCACTAATGCAGATAAAGAATGTTTATTTTAAAGAATGCAGGCGGGCTGCACCCCATACAACGGTTCAGTGGCGCTTCAAACAGACAGAACGCTTGTAAGTATGGCACGCTGCATGCGCTCAGCCTGTCCTACCGCACACCTTTGGATTCAGCCTTCCCACCATGCACCGAAGGCTTTTACAGGTCACTGACGCCCGCCTTCTGCTGCTGGTTAGTGCTCATATATGCAAGAAGCTGTTGACCCTGAAGATTTAATAAGGTGCTTGTATTCCCTGTGGAATCCAGGGGTGTTATATATTTAAGGTGAGAGTCTGCCACAATACAGAACTGCTCCCTACAATCTAGAGCATTGTACGATGAGCATCTGTCCGACAGTACCGTGTTGACCTTCAGCATGATAAAGCCGGCATAGGCCTGTCAATGACCTCAATCACTCAAGCGTTATATTTAACAGTGTGCACATCGCCTGTGCAAGTTATCACAGTGCAGTGGGCTGTGTGATTAACACAGCCACGGTAAACGTCGCCATTGTTTGTTATCTGGCCCATCCATTGAGCCACACTAGGTAATCAGTTTCCTCCAGCCATGTAAGTTAATTGGTCAGAACAAATGGAGAACTGTTGCTGTTATGAACAATATGTCATTTCAAATATTTGAGCTTGGCAGCATGAAGAACAACCGGCAAGTTGAAATGTGCAAGAAACATTTCTTATTATTTTCAATGTTGAATCAATTGTGCTGCTTAATATTTTGTTTAATCAGGTTTTAGTTTTAAATGCTGTAAAACTGCCTAGGAACATTGGTGAGTCAAATGCGTGTATATATATATATATATATATATATATATATTATATATATATGTGTCTTCAACTCAGACCGTAAACCCTTGAGAGACAACACGGGAAACACAATCTTAATGCTCTGAAAGCTCGATAAAAAGAACTTGCATATAGTTCTCTTGTGTTGCTGAGTAAGGAAAAGCGTGTGTGTGGCGTTCCGTCGGAGCGTCACTTGGTCTTCGGATGGGTCTGGAGCATGCCCTTCAACGAAGGTTTAAAGGTCCTTGATGTAAAGTTACCAAAGAAACAATTCTGGCTAAGTCATTACTCGTCTGTGGAAATGAACAAAGTAGAATACGAAAAGGAAAGACAAAACTTAACAAATTGAAACAAAAGACTAAGGCTACAAGGAAAGGACAAACTGGAGACGTCCAACACTGGAAGAGAGACTGAAGAAGAGAGAGATAGAGAGATAGAGCTCGGACACGTCATCTTTAAGGGAAACGCCTCTTTCGGAGCAACCTGCTCAATGACATTCGGCAAAACCTTGGCAGGAAGAATTTCCTTTGCCTCGTCAGGACAGTCATTTGCATGTTCTATACAGTGCAGAATTTGGTCAGAATCACTCCAAAGATGGTACCACATAGTAAAATCCATTTTATCACAATCGATTGCATAGATTCAGCTAAGACAAACCGAGAGGTTTACATCGATGCCAAGAAAGATGTGTTTGGCACATACAACAACAGAGATAAATTCTCAAGCTTGAATACAGGCCTTTAGAGTTTCACTAACAACACTATAAAGTCCTGACAATGCTACAATGAAAGCAGAAACACACAGGCATACATCAATATATCATATTCTTTCCAGAATTATTCAAATAATAGATTTTAATAGAAGTGTTTGTCTATGTGTGTGGTGTCTTCAGGAGAAAGTTTCTTTATCTCTCTGGCTGAGAGGGGAGGATTGAAATTCTTTTGAAGCTTGAGCGGGGTGTGCGAATGGTCTCTGGCGAGGATCACAAAGCCATAAAAGTGCCGGAAAGTTCCTCTAAGTCCCAGATATATTGCCACCATTTTAGAGTTGATTGTACACGAGTCCTGATCTACATTCGCGAGTTGTTGGAATGCATGTTTCACCCTGGCACGGCCCAGATACACTACATTGGTTAAAAGAATAGTTCACCTAAAAATGAAAATTCTGTCAGTAAATATTCAACCCTGTAAGACTTTTGTTCATCTTCGGAACTTAATTCTAAATAAAAGACACTGGTTATTACTGAATGTACATGGACTTTTCAAAAATCCATGATAGGGGCTCTTTAAGTTTCAGATCGTAAAAAAATGGGGCCCCTGTTCTCGAGAGTGAGGTAGAAAAGCCAGGTCGCTGTGGTAGTTCAGGATGCGAACCTGTGTTCTCCATGGAGGAACAAGGCTGCCTCGACAACCTTCGTGAAGGTGCGAGGAGAACATGGCTAGCCTGAATGGGAGAAAAGTGTACTGATATGCGTGCCCCCTGACAGCAAACCGTAGGTATGGTCTGAGTTGGAACGAGAACGGAGACATAAGAGTAGGCGTCCTTCAGGTTGATCGCTGCTGACCAATCCTTTAGCCCATACATTCGAAAATGCGTTTTGGCCAGGAGCATCCTGAACAGCAGCCTGTGAAGCGAGCGGTTCAGATGCGCAGGTCTAGGATTGTTCGTAACCCACCGGCTTTCTCTGGGACAATGAAGTATGGGCTGCAAAACCCGGACCTCATTTTGGCTGGAGGGACAATCTCGATCGCACCCTTCGCCAGTAGGGTAGCAACCTCTGCTCTCATGATAGGGGCATAGCCACTGACCATATTGGAGTGGACTCCCCTGAAGTGAGGAGGATACCATGCGAACCGAACAGTGTTGTCACATTACATTTCATATTTCAATGTTTCATTTGGTTAGATTTCATATTGTATTTTTATATTTCAGTATTTCAGCTCATCTATTAAAAGCTCATGTTGGATTTGAAAATCTTGTCTCCACACATGGTTGGAACTCCATGCAGCTCTTGTGCGACTCTTCATTGGAAGTGAATGATTTTCCGTCTATTATTTGTTGGAGGCAGTAAAATGGCAGCTTATAAGACTTGCATTATTTAGATGCACTTTAAAACAAAAACTTTTTTTACTGTGACATAGATCTACTCAATGACTAATACAGTAAAAAAAACATAAAAACACATACAAAAAACCCCTCAAACAGAATGCAATTTTGCATCCTTTGTCAGTGTCTCTTATTTGCGAATTTTAGCTAAAATGTTTTCTCCAGAGTAGAACAAAGCAGAATACATCTGTGGGCTTTACTGTTAGTTACCAAGCCTTATTATTAAGTTTGCCTTGGCATGAGACACATTAGAAATTTGTATTTTTGGTGACATGTAGTTGTTAGTTCACAGATTGTTTTTGTGAACAAGTGACTGAGCATGCTGAGATATTCTGATTACAATCTTTCATTAAGTTGGAGATTTTCCAGGTAGCACTTTTCTCAGCATGGCCATGTTTGTAGACTTGAAGTAATTCAGTGTCCCTGCTTCCTGGAGGTTTTAGGTCTAACCGATCAGCCTTCAATAGCTTATTTTACCAAAAATTAATGAAAATCATTATTTTTTTTAGTTCAAGTAGCACATTATTTACCACCAAATCCCATTTCCTAATTACCATTTGAGAAGTTTTAAGTACCTTCTTAAGTACCTTAAGTACCTTCTTAATTTGTTAATATATACTGTACTTTATCTTATTATTCTCATTTCATGTTGGGAATATGTTTCCTGTGGAGATATAGTGGCATTAAGATTATTTGTAGTGTTTGGGGGTCTAATGCCTCATTGCTACACCCATTAATGTACATTTTACATGCAATTTTACATTTAGCAATCGCTTTTATCAGAAGTGACTCACAAACAGGAAAATCTGCAAACTTGTAATAAAGGTGTGATATTTCATTTCAATAGAGAAACACAATTTATCTGCTTTATCTGCTTCAAGAACAGTGCTGTTATTACCTCGCTGGTGAGACATATCATGTAGCTTTAAATATCCTAAACCATTTTACTGATAAAATCGCCAGAGCAGCACTGACAACATGTTACTGTGCAAGTGTGTATCCGTATGTTATGTGTGTGTGTGTGTTTGAGTGGAAGAGAGAGCGGGAGAAAGAAAGTATGTTCTTTTCGTACATAATTAAATGTAATTTTGTGGGGGAAAAAAAAACATTTGTTAAATGATTTGTTGGGTTTTTTCCTACTGTCTACTATATTTATTTGCTTGGTCAGTGTTGTAGGTTTTGGTTCTTTTGCTGTTGTAGGCTGTAAGTACCCTTGAAATAACTGAAAAGTGAAATGATATGGACAGTCCAGACCTGCCTGGAACAACTTTAGCTGTGCTTTTCTTAAACTTCAGTTTGATGCCAGTCGCCCGCCAATGATCAGAGAGATCATGAGCCCTAAGACTTGACTGGGCAGTAACGGATTGGATGAGGGAAAAAACATTTTTCCACTCACGCTATAGGGATACAAAGAGCCATCAGATTTGGTTTTATCAAATTAATCTGAAAGTAAAGTTAAAAGAAACAAGAGCTCAAACTAGGAGTTGGCAATATGACCAAGTGATGCATGTAATTTTATTTCATGATAACTATACAGTTGTGCTCAGAATTAATGGTACATATGATCAAAACTGGCTGTATAAAATAAATCTGCATAGTTTATCTTTTTGATCTTTCATTCAAAAAATTGCCTAAAATCTAACTTAAAGTAAAAGTAAGAGTTGAAAGTGGTGTTGTCAGACAAGACTGCAACTTCAAATGGCACAGGGTTCTGTGGTCAGATGAGACAACTAAAAAAAGAGATCTTTTTGGCAGCAAATAGGGAATTTAACATACCGTTGGATCTTTATTTGTCGTGGGCATATTTTCCTGCTCCTGGACTTCTTGTTCAGATAAATAGCATAATGGATTCTATCAAATATCAACAGATAAAAAAATCTAAACCTGACGCCTTCTGCTAGAAATCATATAATGGACCGTGGTTGGATCTTCCATCAGGACAACAATCAAAAACAAACAGCAAAATCAACACAAAAATATGTTTCCACAAAATAAAGCTTCTGCCATGACCTTCCCAGTCCCCTGACCCAATGAATGGAGTGAACTGAAGAGAAGCACCAACACCCACACACTTTCAATTCTTTTACTTTTGCAGATTTTTTCATATTTCAGATTTTCATTTCATATTTACCAGGGGTGCCATTAATTCTGAGCACAATTGTTACTAAGGCTCAATCCCAATTCACCCCTTGGCCCTACCCCTTAGCCCTACCCCTCCGTTTTGCGCGTTCACGTCTAGGGGTAGGGTGTCCCGATTCTTGTTGAGACCGAGGGTAGGGCGAAGGGTAAGGCTATAGCCCTCGAAACGGAGATTTTTCAGAAGCTCACTCCAACGGAGGGCTACGAGAAAGTTCACAAAATGCATCGGAAATCACCGGCAAGATGGATCGCAAATGGTTAAACATTTAAATTTAGCGCCAGATGATTACACAACGCACTTTATTTACTCTTATAATAACACTATAGCCATTTAAATTAAGAAATGGTATAATAAATTACCTTTCTGATCAGAAAAGACATACATTTTGAGGAAGGGATGTTATAATCATCATGTTTATTCAAAGTTAAGAGCAGCTGTGCTGATTGTCAGTCGTTGTCATGGAGAAATCCTATAAAAAACTGTAACGGCAGAGCCTTCGCTGACGACTGATGACGTATCGGGTTCATGAAGGGTTGTTCCATTTCGTAGGGGTATATTTCAACCCCTTGGCCCTTATAACTCTGTTTTAAGGGCCAAGGGGTACACTGAAAACAAGAGGTAGGGCCAAGGGGTGAATTGAGATTCAGCCTAACTGTGTATATTTGACCATTCAAGCCCGATAAGGTGGCAAAAAGAACTTTGTTCAGGACTCACTGACTCAAAAACAATCTATCAGACAGCGAGCACGTATGCAGAAATGAGCTCTCTTTTGCTACTTATTATGCTTTCAACAGTTTAACATTGTTTGTTTTTAAACAGCAATGCTTAAAACACATTCAAATGATAGTAGACAAATGTATTCAGGTTATCCGTGCCTACCGGTGTGTCACCCACCCCTAGATTAAACACACTCTACATCTGGGTTCTTCAGCAGGGATTACTACAGGGGCGTCTGTCAATTACTATTTGACGTCTATTTAATGTGGAAAAAGTGAAAATATTTTGCTTTAACTTTAACCAAAACTAAAGTTGCATTAGCTAAACATCATTAGTTAACATTCGTTAACTACATTAGTTAACATGTACAATATATGAACAATACTTCTTCAGCATTTATTAATCTTAGTTAATATTAATTCCAACATTTACTAATATGTTATTAAAATCAAAGGTTGTCTTAGTTAACATTAGTTAATGGACTGTGAACTAACATGAACGCACAATGAACAGCTGTATTTGTATTAACTAACATTAATAAAGACTAATAAACACTGTAACTAATGCATTGCTCATCGTTAGTTCATGCTAGTTAATGCATTTACTAATGTTAACTAATGAACCTTATTGTAAAGTGTTACCCATTAAGCTAAATTATTTATTGTTTATTGTATGTTACATTTGATTTTACTAAATGACTCTGTACATCAATAATTTAATTTAATAGCTTTGCAATGCAATCATCAAAACAAGGTAAATACATCAATATGATCCTTGGCCAGGATTAAAATGCAACACTCAGTTTTTATTATATTTTCTAGGGAGTCCTTGCTCCATCTTTATCTACCAAGTTATTACTGCTCCACAATTCCTGAAAATATATGATGAGATTGAAATAAGCGGAATCGATTATTGTTATAGTTCTTTTCATGTCTCTCAAGATGGCATCTGTTCCATAAAGCAAATTAGCTGCAACACTGGATAAAAACAAGAGTTATCTCTTGAGGTATTATACACCAGTTTTGTTTGATTGTGTGGTTAAATTACCTCATTAATCATATACTGTATATTAAAAAAAGATAAATCAGCAGAGCTTGTGGCAGAAAGCAGATGCTGAGAACTGGATTCACATTAGATAGATCTGGGCTCTGCTTCAGTCTCCACTAAACACACCAGGAATAAAAGTGAGCAGAAATGGATCCTAGTCTCTGTTTGGGATCTTTGAGAAAATTGAAAAAGGTTCATTTCCACATTCCATTTTCTTTTCCCATTAAGCTAGACGAGAAACGAGTTATCCATGACTTATTCTCAACATCAGTCTTTAACACAGTGCAGCACTTCTGGGATGAGAGGACTGACTATAGGCCTACAGGCTTTTTCACACTAATTCTTCAGCACAAAAAAAAACATACTTTGATAAAATTTTTAAAAAATTAAATCTTTATGAACTCCTTCAAACAGAGTCTGAAATGTTGGATATACTTTGCTGTAGCTCTACACTACTGCTCAAAAGTTGGGAGTTGAAAAAACAAGTTATGTAATCAGATTACTTTTTTCAAGTAAATGTTAAAGTAACATTACATGTACAGCAAAATATCTGAGTTAGTAAGTAATGCAAGTTTCTTTGTTTTCCTTTTTATTGACTGGCACCTCTCCGGTCTCCATGTCCATCTACTGTATCAGTCAATTGAGTAAAGTGAGGATTTAGTATTCCTCAAAAGGAATTAAAATAGTGAAATGCAATACACTTTATGTATTTGATCTCACTTTATTATCCAAAATGTTTGTTGCTAACCTTCAATGATCCAATTCAACCATATAAATAAGCCGGAAGATAACTTAAACTTAAAGGCAGTGTTGCAGGTTAACCACCACTGTTGATTAATGGGTACATAAACCACTCAAGATGTGTATATCTTTTTTAAAATGTCTCAGAAATGGTCTTAAAGACCAGTTTTTTATGGTTTTGGTATTAACATTTTTTACGCAATTCTGTGATGACGTCACATAAGGGAAGAAGTGGAGGAAAGCCTCAGCCTCAGTATTAGACCAATGGCGACTGACTGGGATGAGGAAGAGGTGGCAAGAGACAACATGTATGATGGCCCGCAGACGTATAATTTCGAACCTTCCAGTCGTGAGAGGGCAAATGAGGAATTGCCAAGAACTGTCATAAATGTCATAAATGAGTGGAGAGTTGGTGAAGTGTCCTGGTGAGTTGCTATTAGCAACACAGGCAGATGAGCACTGGACCTAGTCTACGAGCAGCAGTGCACAATAATCACACACACACATTTATATATATAATATATATTATTGTTCATTGAATGGCACCGAGTGAAAAATCAACGTTTTCTTTATATCTAATGGCAGTGATCATGATGTTAGTTCAGATAAGTACCGGTAACCTTTGTCATAGTGTTGTAGTGCTGGTAAAGTTTGTCTTTGTCATCTAAAAATAGAAGGCATTATGCTAGCTATACTGTAGTGATGTATGTCTCGAAACCCGTCTTGACGAGGTTTTACGTGGTCTCTGTCTCATCACGGTCTTGACGGTCTTTGGTCTTGGTCTTGTCTTGGTCTCGGATGTCTCGGTCTTGTCTAGGTCTCGCTGTCTCAGACCGACATTGTGGTCGGGGGATTTAGCAATACAATACAACAATATCCGCGACGATATCCGCAACAGATTGAGGCGCACGTCCGAAGATGACACGGTGTGCGCGAGCCACACGAGAAAAGACTGATCGCAGCGGCAACGAGCACTTTGATCACTTGATTTAAAAAACACATATCATGTACACAGTTGTTGATGTATTAATATTTAGTCAAACACATATCAGTGACATGACCCATGATTTTGGGTAACTGCACAACTGACAGATGACTTTGAGCGCACAGCCAACGGTGTGTGTGTGTGTAACCATAGCGACAAAACAACCAACTTTCGGTTCCTGCACTTAAGCTTATAATTTTGTTTTTAAAAATATTTATGTATTTAAAAGTTACAGAATGGATTCATTTGGAGACTTTGAAATCGGCAGAGATAGACAGGCAATGCAAAACAAAATCTTACAAGTTATTGCTTAGCTTCAACAACACTAGTCTGTTTTTTGGTCTCGGTCTTGGTCTCAACTTGGTCTCGGTCTTGGTCTTGACTTGGTCTGTCTTGGTCTTGGTCTTGTCTTGGTCTCGATACCCTCTGGTCTTGGTAGTGTCTTGGTCTCGGTTTAGGCGGTCTTGACTACAAGTCTGTCTGTCTGTCTGTCTGTCTGTCTGTCTGTCTGTCTGTCTGTCTGTCTGTCTGTCTGTCTGTCTGTCTGTCTGTCTGTCTGTCTATCATCTAAATAATCTCGTCTACTACTCGTCTCTCTCTAGTCACTCTCAATGCTCTCAAAGCGGACTTTGGTAAATTCTATCTCCCAAGGTGACGTAATGTAATGCATTGTGGGGGAAAGGAGAATCGTTGCTAACCGCTGTGATATAGTACCTGCTTTTCTGTATTATATTCCGTTTTGTGATACAAATGTTTTTTACAAACTAGTAAATTGTACAAATTTGTTGAAAAATTAACCCTGCACCCATAAGTAATGTCACCAATGCTGCTTTTTTTATCAGTTATACACCAAGTAACCTCCTTTTTACCTCCTAAAAAACAGCTTTGTTCAGTTACCTGTTTCAGTGCCTGTTTCAGTGCATGTCTCTTTAAATGATAATGAGCAACTGCTAACCCCACCCCTCTCTTTCACGTGTTGAATGGCTGAGGGCAGAAATATGCTAATACGGGACAATCCGTCAGGTGGTCGATGGGCGGAGCGTGAGCATTATGACATAGTGCTCAAACAATCCAAACGGCTTGATTATAGAGAGTGTTTAGGCTTTTTGAGGATTGAATACAAAGAGTGCATGGATTTTTTTTCATTGTATGGTGGTTGCGTCCACACACTGCAAAGACACATTTATACGCAACCACCATATAAAAGTGAATTTTGCCTCATTTACTGGAGTCTGAAGATTAAAAATAAACTAGAATGAGATAAGTGTTATTCTAATATGAAAGGAGCTCTTTCATCAGCTCTACCTTTTTTTTAAATATCTCAGACTCAGGAGTCCTCCATATTTTATTCATGTATCATATTCAGATTTCAGACATTTTGAAAAGAGAGTGCATTTGCCTTAAACATTATTATGGGACACAATCCATTGCATCATTTAAGAGAACTATATAGCCTCTGGTGGATCCTAAATGAAGGATTTTAGTGTAGGAGAGCCTGGGGAGAGAGACAAGACAAACACAATGCCAGGAAGCATTTCAATCCTCTTGCACGGCAAGCACTGGGCAGCATTTCAACAATTCGTTCTTTTATGCTGGCAACGTCTGGTGGAGTGTATTTGAAAAGCTGCACGGATCTCTCCACTGTCAAAACCACCTTGAAACACATTCGATTTACTGTCAGCTGAGTTGTTCTGTGTAAAGGACATTTCATTTTTTAAGGCCTGGTAGTTCTGTTTAAAAATATCTCCCACCTGGCAGCATCCTCCCTGTTCGCACCTCAGTTCCGTGTTTTTTTGGAAAAAAAGGGGCAAGAAACACAGAGCAGCAAAGCTATTTTCCACTCTGTCAAGATGAATGGTCGTTCACAGGTGGCCAGAAACGGAGATGTATCCTCGAAAGCAGCTTTTTAAAATGCACTTACTGTAGTCTGTTGCATCTTTGCTCTTCTGTGATTTGGGCTGAACTGAAGTGGCAGACCTGATTTGCAAAATTCAAGAAAGTTGGTGCAAGGCATTGAGTCTATAAACATGGTCCCTGGTGCTTTAAGCATGAAGAGGCGCTGTGCCGTTAATTATTTAGGAATCACAATCATCGGGATGTTTGTTTTGTATGTCTGTTCAAGTTCAAATCAGAGCACACTGTATTTATTTGCCTGTGGAATAACATACTATGACTGTAAATGCCTATGCATTATTTTTGACACCAGATCTACCCATAATGCACTGTGAATTCTAATGCGGTGAGATAGGAATGCAGAAGGTCAGCTCAGATGTGCTCCGCAGCCTTTGAGGTGATAACAGGGACCTTGACAGTGAGAGTCTCATTAAGACCCACCTGATGGGTGTGTGGCTTACCATGGGGATGAATGGTTTTACTTCCTCTATTAATCACTGGACCATGTGAACAAATCAATGCAATGCAACTCCCAAACCTCAAGCCCAACCCACATAATCAATATGAACACTTGGACTGCATAAACAAGGTTTAAACATTACCATTGTACATAAAGCTCAAGTAATTTTTTTTCAGGCACAGCCCCTCCAGGTTCTGTGGGCAAAAATAACTTGTTGATACCAGAGTTTAGAAGAGAATGTGCAGACTGGTTCGAGTTGAAATAAAGGCAATAATAACTTATAACCACTCGTTATAACACAAGATATTCAGAAGAGTATCTCCAAGTCTGAACACACAACACATTGAACATTGAAGCAGATGGGCTACAGCAGGAGAAGACCAAATCAGTGCCACTGTCAAACTGAGGCTACAATTCACATAGGCTCACCAAAATTGGACAATATAAGATTGGAAAAAACAGTGCTTGGTCTGAGTCTCGATTTCTGCTGTGACATTTAGATGGTAGGTTCATAATTTAGCGTAATCAGCATAAAAGCATGGATATATCATGCCTGTATCAATGGTTCAGGCTGGTGGTGGTTTAATGGTGTGTGAGATATTCTCGGCACACTTTTGGCCTCTAAGTACCAATTGAGCATCGTTTGAACACCAAAGCCTACCTGAGTATTTGTTACTCACTATGTCCATCCCTTTATGACCACACTGTATCCTCCTGAAGGCAAATTGTAGCTTGATGTCATGTCACTGTTTTCCTGATTATAAGTTCACTATACTCAAATGGCTTCCACAGTCACCAGATCTCAGTCTAATAGGGAACTTTTGGGATATGGTGGAATGAAATATTCACATCATGGATGTATAGTCAAAAAATTTGCAGCAGCTGTGTGATGCTATCGAGCATCATTGAGCATCATTACTCCAGTCTTCAGTGCCACATGATCCTTCAGAATTCATTCTGATATGCTGATTTACTGCTCAAGAAACATATGTCTTCTTCTCAATAATATTAAACAGTAATATTCCAATAAATTGCAATTTTTGCAGTATTTTACCTTTTTTTCTTTCTTTTAAAAAATAATTTATAGTACTGCTTGTCATACCACTGAACATGCCAACTTCATACCACAAAATGTCATTAGGATTCAGTAAGGCTTTTTTCTCACCTCAGGCACCAGGATCACCACCAGGCCTCTAAAATGCCATTTTAACCCTACACAAAATTGCCGTATAGTCTACATCAGTCAACACTCTACAGTCTCTGTCTGAGCTCAATGGCCCGTGCGCTTTTACGTTAATAGACCAACACCACTTTTGAGTCCTCATGCAGTTTTCCTGTCATCCCTGCATCACATTGCCTCACTTTTTTGTGGCTCTGGCCTTCTCCCATCTATGTGTGAAATGAAATGTAAGCACCTGCATTTCCACTATAAAAACCCTTCTCACACAGCTTCTCGTCAGGTATTGTTTGCTCTGTTGGCATCAGATTTTGTCTGTTGTTTCACGCTGGTCTGGAATCATCAGTTGGAATCTCTGGAGCTGTGAGAGTGTGGGGGTAGGTGTGATTCTGCATTAAACGCTAGAGTAAGTTCTTCATGGTAATGATGTAATGCTTGTTTTTGGGGATGTTAAGATGCCACTGTCTGCAGCCAAAATCCACATGGGTACAATCCACATGGGGGAATTTAAGAGAAAACCACGCAAATGACCTGGGTCTGGTGGAGTTGTGAGTTTGATGTGTAGTTAAAGGGATACTTTTTTTGGAAATAGGCTCATTGTACAACTCCCCAGAGTTTAACCATTTTACCATTTTTGAATCCATTCAGCCGATCTCCGGTTCCGACGGTACCACTTTTAGCATAGCTTAGCATACATCATTGAAGTGGACAAGACCATTAGCGTTTCTCAATAAAAAATGACCAAAGAGTTTCGATATTTTTGTCCTATTTAAAATTGGACTCTTCTGTAGTTACATCGTGCACCAACGTAAAGTTGCGATTTTCTAGGCTGATATGGCTAGGGATAGGGTTGGGTATCGTTTAAATTTCAACGATTCTGATTCCGATTCCTTGTTTCGATTTACGGTTCCTAACGATTCTCGATTCCGAATTCTTTTAAGAGGCAGGGTAAAAAAAGTTTAGCTAAACTTGCTAACCAACAGTCTTTCTGAATGAAATACTCCTTTCTGAAGGAAATACTCCTTCTGTCACAAATACTCCTTTTGTCACAAATTTACCATTTTGCCGAGATTTCGTTATTTTTAGAAAAGTGAAGCCACACTTTGGACCGCCGACGTAAGCTACTCATGTTCGAACTTGCGCGGTTATGCCAACACTTCCGGTAGAAGCTTCTTCATTGGTGTTGTTCAGCGGTTTCTTCTTCCGATCGGCGGACTGTGAATATCGAAACTAGGAATTGACATTTTTACTTCTGAACGATTCCGGGAAAAGCGAAAAGTTAGTCCCGGTTCCAAATGGATACTCGATTCTCGATACCCAACCCTAGCTAGGGACTATACTCTCATTCCTATGTAATAATAAAGAAACTTTACTGCCATACCATGAGTGCAGCAGGCATAATGATATTAGTAAAACGGGGAGTTGTGAAAAATATGATACACCGGTGTTTTGCCAGATGGAGAAGTCATCTGTATATCATCTTTTTACTCCTTTAATTCATTTTGTAACTATCATATTTTTAATTTCTTTTATAGCTGTTTAATTTTCAGATATAATGGGAAGAAGGAGGCGAGAACCGGCAAACATTTAAACAAACTTAAATTACATACTGTGACGATGCACTTTCATCTTTTAATGAATATAAATAAATGATTAACGACGCAACATGGGAATACCGGATATCAGGATGACATAGGAGTTGACTAGTTGAAAAGAGTGAATGGCGGGGAGAACAAGCTAGGTTCAGGTTGTCTGCAGACTCGTCTTTATTCAGCCAACGGGAAGTTGATTACGTTGATGCATGGATATGCATTCAGATTCCTGGATCTAAGCGAGTGTGCACATGGATTTACTGGCCGAGAAGCCGGAGTTGATTGTTAACTCGTGTGAAGTTGCGGAGCGTGAGTAAAAGGATATATGGTAACACTTTACAATAAGGTTCATTAGTTAACATTAGTTAATGTATTTACTAACATGAACTAACCATGAGCAATACATTTGTTACTGCATTTGTTCATCTTTGTTAATGTTAGTTCATGAAAATACAGCTGTTCATTGTTTGTTCATGTTGGTTCACGGTGCATTAACTAATGTTAACGAGATTTAATCAAGTATTAGTAAATGTTCAAAATAACATTAACAAAGATTAACAAATGCTGTATATGTGCTAATCATTATTATTCATATTACCTAATGTAGTTAACTAATGTTAACTAACGAACCTTATTGTAAAGTTTTACCGGATATAATTTTTCCCTCCACAGACGCACGTCGGTAAACTAGGAAATGAAGTTGTGCTCCCTGGGCGAATCGACGCAGAAGAAGGCGTGTTTCGCGCAAACATTCCCTGGTGCTATTTTACACTTCAAGGAAACAATTGTGCCACTGACTTTAAACCAATTTCGCAGTGGTGCATACCTTATTACCCATTTTTAAGGCTAATTGTAGTACTAAAGGCCCAGACCTGTTTGCCCAATAGTGGCAAGAAACATATGAATATAATGTTTAACCGACGCTGATGTGTGAGGGTTTCTCCCATCCCCGTACAACACCACTTCTGTCCTTCACTGTCCTGACAGAGACGTCGGTCTCAGTCGACTGTGAACGCTCCTGGCGCGCGCTTGGTAAACCCGCCGTTATAATAACAATCCGTAATGCAACATGCGCACCTGTTCTTAAAGGGTATGTTGGATGGCGCTCTGATTGGTTTATTTCACGTTTATGCCCAAACCACACCTATGAATAATGAAGCTACTTCAGACCAACCCCTTTTAGATTTGCGCCAGGCGCAAGAGGCATTTATCAAAATAGCAACAGCGCTGGGATCCGCCCACAGTTACTTGCACTTTGCGCTTTGATACTTGCATTTCAGATCGTTAAAATAGGGCCCTAAGACTATGTGTGAACTGTGTGAAGTAGGTTTTGATATGAATGAAGCCTGCGTTGTTTGCTGGATTGTTTATATTGGGGTTGTGTATGTTTATTATTCCTATTTATTCCAATGGTGATGTGTGAAGTGACGAAATTGGGACTCTGTCATGGTGAATATAGCCTACTAAAATATTTGCATCTTGAATTATAGTGGTTTTTGTTTCTTAGAGTCTACTCTTCCAACATTAAGGGTTCATGTTAATTAATTAATGCATGTGTCCTGTGTTCGCTTTTTCCTTCTTGACGTGACTAACAACCCTAAATAAGATTAAATCTTGATTATATTTTGGCAGAATAGATATCTGTCATGGCACCCAAACATAAATGAAGTAGGAAAGTGTTACAATACAATAAAACAAATACAAAACGAAAGTAAAAGACAGCAGCCCCTCACAGACGACTGTTGTCACATATAACAAAATAAAACACAGGGTTCTCCACTGCCATCGCTCCTTCATGAGAGATATGAGACCAGTGCGTCAGTGCCGGTGTCGCTTTCAGCAATCATGCCACCAGCCTCACGCTGCTCTCTCATGGCCTTCAACCTCGTCCTGCTCGCCACACTTTTATTTTGTGCTTATTTTAGTTCCTTTCTGTAAAGCATTCTGAATCCATAGTGTATGAGATGTGTTATATAAACTTGCCTTGCCAAAATAACAAATCTATAGGTCAGACGTAAACTCCAGAGAGGCTATTACTGAAACATGATCTTTAGTGGATGTGCAACCAATTAAATGTAGTCATACTGCAATCCTCCATCACACTCTCCATGTGAAAAAAAAAAAAAAAGACGATTTGGTGCTTATCTTTGATAATGCTTTATGTGGAGTGCACTCTCCGTGCAATGTAACAAGGATTTGTATGCTTAGCCATCGGTTTACTGTAGGTAAGATAAGGACAGAGAGCAGAAAATGAGAGTGAGTGTAAGTCTTCATCGTTAGTCTGGGCATGCTGCTATCGCCTGACATGTTTTGTACACTTCATCGCAGGAGGGAATGTCATGACCAAGTAAGGGAACAATCTTTAATTATTGTGATTCCTGTTATTCAGAAAAACACAGGTGAGAATGAGGACAAAGATTAATAGAAAGATGTTGGAGAAGTGATTTTGTTAGTAAAGGATATGTACAGGTAATGTACATAGCCAATAAAAGCAAAAACAATACTTTATACACTATCATATGATCACTATCTCTTTTTACACTATCTAGTCCTCTCGGGGAGTTGGGAAGTCATAAATACAGCGTCATGTGCCTTCAAGTCATGTTGGTTGTCACTTGGCAAGATGGTGATGTATCTTTTCTACAAAAAAAAAAAAAAAAAAAAAAAATCTGTAAATATTTGTAACTTTAGAACAGACTAAATCCCAAATTGCCAAAAACCCTTATTGATTGACCACTATTTCTGAATTTTTTTTTTTTTTTTTTTTTTTGCTGGATAATATTTGTAGCTTTAAAAAGCCCTCTAAATGGGAATTCAAGACCTTAAGAAAGAAAAAAAATAATAATTGTAGGCCAATAAGTCAAACTCAGAGAGCACTTAATCGAATGTATTATTTCTAATTATCATGTACTCTCTGTTCTATATAGAACCTTAATGTGTTCTCACAGGCTAAAGGCTGATTCACACTGCACCCAAGACGCCGACCTATACACTGTAAAAAAATAAAATAAAACTGTTTTCAAGATTTGTTATCACAACATTTTTTCTTTTGTCAAATCAACTTAAATACTTTATTTAGTTCAGATAACTTATTATTTTGAGTTTCTGATGATTAAATCAATCTCCTTCATTGTATTAACTCACCTTTTCCATTTCAATCAACTTTGAATTTTAAGGCAACCAGGTTACTTAATTTTTTTAAGTTAAACCAACAATATTTTTTACAGTGTACGCAGACAGTTACCAGATTACAGTACGTTACTTCTCAGACATTCAGTCAGACATCAGACTTCTCAGTATAAAATAATGACGTGCACAGATAAATCATTTATAATAAATACTGCAATATTTCGTTAAAAAAGAAGACATTTACATTTTAATTTCATTGTGACTTTAAAGTAATCTTAATTGGTTTTACTTTAAAAAAAGAAAAGTCTGCATACCATTGTTTATATTAAATTTGATCATTCTTATATGTGACTTTATAAATACAGAATTCACTTTTTCCTGTAGCAAGTAGAAAGGTGGGACAAAGTGTCATGGGATGGAGCAGAGGCAATCCTGGGCATTGAGCATCTTCCCTTATCTTCTAGTCTATAGTGATAAAGGGATAAAAACAGGCAACTAAAGATGTAAACAATTATCCGTGCACATGCATCCCAAGGGCTGCACTCATGTGGCAGGCTGGATGAGCAATTGGTGCCATTAATACCATCATTATTCCCCTGTCTCTAATGGCCTCTAATACACACGCGCACACACACACACACAACTATTACTGCTAAACACAGATTCCAATGAAAGCACAAACACACTCAGGCACATAGATCACCCGTTCATGATCAATGAGAGAGAAACTTTCTTAGCCCTTTCCTCCTCATTTATCATTTATCTGAAAAAGCTCTTGTGTATGCCTTGCTCTACTACAGTAACAGCCACATACAACTTAAAACCATGAATCGCAGATTCTTTCACAGCTGAAATGTTAGAGTGTCAGTATAAAGTGGTATGCCTGTAACTGCGGCCCAGCAAATGTTAAATAATGCAGAATTCACACAACAGACTAGTTTTTTTTTTCATATTTAGTTAAATGAACATTGAAATAGATGCTGCACTTTTATACATTTGGGTGAAATAAGTATTTAAAGAAAGAACATTTAAATCAAGACCTAAATATTTAACAAATCTAGCGTACAGCGGTAGTTCAGGCAGGCCACGTAGTCAAGTTCAGCTATCAGCCGATAACTGTCTATCAGCTGATCTGATGGATATGCCTTCAATTAGTCTTTCAATCAAGGGCCTTATTTAAAGGTTTTTTTTTTTTTTCGTCTGTTTGCTAGTTGCTTACACTGCATGCTTGCAACCCACCTCCTCCCCTAGCTCCTCCTTTAACTCTAACTTAATCAGTGTCATCTGTTTTCACTGATGCATGCTCTGTTCTCAAAGGGGGATTTGTTTGCTGCTTTCCCAGTTTAATGGGAAATTGTCCCCAGAAGCTGGGAAAAGGATGGTAATTCAGAACAGAGCCGTACCGCCAAATATAACTTTAACAATAATGCAAATAAATATTTTGGAAAATAACTGTTTTGTGGTATTCTTGACTCAAGTGGTCCTGACTGAATTGGGATTTTATTTTACCACAAAAACTTATGTGATTTTATTAACAGATTTGACCTTATTTTTGTTTTATCATGAAAAACTCTTTCATTTCAGTATTATGTGAAAGTGATTTATATAAATTTTTACAACTTAGGATTTATATCCATTATAGAGTACTTGGTTACCAAAGAAACAGGAATGTCAGTAAAGTGCATACTTGAAATGAAATATGAGTGTGAAGAAAATATTAGAAAAGAAGTCTAAATGAATATTACAGAATATTTTAGTTGCAGAGTTTTCCCTATTAAGCTGTAAGTGTCAATTTATACAAAAAAGTGTGAAAATATATAAGTGTGTTTTTAGGATACATGTTCTGCTAATAAAATTAGCATGCATTAGTGTTTAATGATCACTTTACTATTTATTAGATTTCCATTACATTTTTAATTCCCATTTTAACGCTACACTGTGCAACTCTTTTAGTTTATTCTTAGCTAAAAAACATATTTTTTTAAAAAAATATGTGTGCTCATTAATGTATATTTACTTCGTTCAAGTAATAAAGTATTGTCGTTGAGTGTATAATATGCCATTGAAAATACATACGGGTAAGGGGTTCTAATGTCGGTCGCCATGTTGCCCCTCCATCTTGAAAGTACATTAGCCAAAGAGGGACATACCCGTTAATTCAAGCTTCGCCTTTCGCGATTACGTTTTGAGTTAACACTCATGGACGAGGTTGAACTGGAAGCCATGTTAATCTTGGACTACATTGGCCACCGTAGGAGTTAAAACGAAATCGGAATTGAGAGGAACAGAAACTAATATTCACTGGATGGTCATATACCTTTTCACTGCTAGATCGGGGTAAAAATCACACAGTGTAGCTTTAATAATAAATTTGAACATATGCATTTGATTTTAATCACATACATGCACATAATTTCATTTTTTTTAAGATTGGAAATGTAATGGAAATGTTGGAACCGTTTTAACTCATGTTTTATTAAAGGCACTCCTAGAACTTGCTCTTTTTTTGAGGTTGTGCTGTTTGCAGTGTCAGTAGTTTATTGGCCACTCAACGCTCTAAATCATGTAGTGTTTGAAAACAATTCATTTAAATTACTCATTTGCCACATGTAATTTCTCTAATTCGCTTGCCAATTTGACAACACAAAGTCCTATTAAAAGGTGTAAAAATGACTTTTCAAGGCACAGAAAGACAAGTGCCTGTTAGGTCCATAAAGTAATCAGCGTTTTGATTTACTGGGACCTTACGCCCTTCAGCGATGGATTCTGTCGTCAACGGCTTGCCCAGGAGCTTCGCTAATTAGCGGCATTGCTGAAATTAGACGAGACTTGCTTTTGCAAAAATAAAAATTTAATTAGAACCCATAATTAAAAGTTGAGTTACGTGACAGATCATTCAAAGACAGATGATATATCCGCTTAGAGTGTTAGAGTGCAGAGAATATCCATACAGAATAACATGGGAATGAGGCTTTCATCAGCCTATTTTTATACAAACAATCAGGCCTTTTCAGATGGAGAGGAATACGGACTATTAAACATTATTGATAACCTTGAAATCACTTTTGTCCCAGCTTGATAGCAAACTGAATTTAAATCAGATTTAAAAATATCCTGCTGATCTTTCATGTAAAGGAACGGAGAGGTGGAATACTGAAAATCTAGTTTATTCTCATCAGTGACAAGGGTAAAAGGCCAGTCAATAATAAAGTCAAATAACCTTCGAAAGCATTTTAAGACTTACTATTCATCATTTGACAGTGCAGATCCCTCTTAAAACCGTGATGTTAGCCTCTGAAGTGCTTTATCTCCCTGGTCTTTACTTTTGCTGTAGTTATATCCTCTTTCAGTCTCTGTGGGATGAAGCGAAGAGCAGATCTGAGTAGGATGTGTGGATTCTAGGCCTGTCAGTGTTAATTTCATGAATTAGTTATGTCATTTCACAGAGTTGATTGGTAACAAACATCAAGCAGAGCAACAATTGACTGCATTATAACATATAGAATTCCCCTAAGATTTCAAGATATCAGGGCAAAAATGCCCCTGTATGAGTTGTTGTATCTTATTTATAGTATATGATAGGTCTAAAGTTAAGCACTATCACACAAGTATCTCAGGACGAGCATTGTTTTTGTCCTGACTAGCACGAGTGTAACACAGTCTCATCCCAAAAAGTCATATAACTGACGTCTTGGGACGTCTTTTGACCATACGTCAATTTCCGCCTTTTTAGGGCCCCCTAAACGTCGGTTATATGACGATCCTGGGACGTCATACAACTGACGCTTTACCTTTAACGTCAGTTAGGTGACGGGGTAGGTTTAGGGGTAGGTTTTGGTCTGGGGTAGAGTTAGGATCTGATAACGTAATTTAACCAACGTTTAGGGAGGCCCTAGAAAGGCTGATATTGACGTATGGTCAAAAGACGTCCCAAGACTTCAGTTATATGATGTCTTGGGATGAGACTGCGCTGACGAGTGCAAATGTGATATTGTTTTATATAATAAGTTGTGTTATAATTTAGACACAATATTTTCAGTTTGCACTCAATTTTGCCAAAGAAGATATTACATGTAAAGCCAGAGAATAACAATTGTGCATCTCTGAGTTACACAGATGTGTTTTATTTCTGTAAAATTCGAGGATTAATTAAAATACCAAGGATTTGGCCCATTCATAAAGTCAGCTATTCCTATATGAATCAGCCATTTGAATGAATCATTTAGACATTTACCACAACCTACTGGTTGTTTTAGTTTCTAATTTAGAGTACCAGTACTTTTGTAAGTTGATAACTTAAGTTCCATCATTATCAACATAGTTCAACGAGTTGTTGTTTCCTAGGGTGACCATATTTTGATTACCAAAAACCAGGACACTCGTCCCGGCAAACAGATGGGCCTACTCAAATGATTCTCGAAGTTTACTCAAAGATACCTTATTAATTTCAATACATTTAAAGTAGGTTATGCCTCCTCTGTATGGATAGAAAATTGTTATATTGTTATTTGAAAACAGGACTTGTCCTGGGAAAGAGGACAGTTGGTCACCCTATTGTTTCCTCAAACCATAGTTTCTAACAAAAAATAGCAAACAGCATCACAAAGTTGTGTGATTGGAAGTTTTCTGCACAAAACCATGCACTTCAAATCCAGCATATATTAGCAATACATCCTATAGTCACATTGTGTACAACATCAAATGTTTTTATGGTAAAAGTTAATGAGTGTGCTTTAATTGAATTAATGTTGTCAGTTTGTTTAATGTTAATCAGTCTCGTATAATAGCTGTATAAATGTCTCAATCCAGACTGCTGCTTTGATGCACTTCAAGCCTCATTTGGATCTAGTGTTTTAAAGGGAAAAGCATATTAAATGGCAGTTAGTGTGCTTAAAGGTGATGCAATAGTCCATTTTATCTGCATTCAGTCACTCTGGTTGATTAAGTGTGTGATGGTGCTTATTTAATAGGCACTTGAACAGTGGACAACCCATGATGAGTTCCTCTCTCCTCAGAGTACCTCCATCCTCCATGGCTGGTCTGTTTACCCTACTGTTAGCCAACGGTCCCGTGAGAACAGCAGCACAAGGTGATTTTGAGAGTTTAGTAGTTTTATTATGGTGGCAATGTAGTGTTGAACGGGCCTTTGGGACATACTATAAAACCCCCATGAATTGTAACATCTAATGGTTTGTTTTAGTGTTTCTATAGCCTGAAGGATACATAGTGGTTTGTGAGCTACACAGGTTAATATGTAGGTAGAAGAAATATAGTGTAAGAGAATCTAACTGTAAGAGAGTACACAATAATCTGACCTGCGTCAAATCAAATGGTCTCGCGTCATTTGCCTACAAAATAAAGGCCTGAAAGCTAATGGTATTTAAGAGCTGTGGTGTTTATGTGATGTTTGAATCCAATCTGCGCTATATGCAATTGTCCAAACGTCTTGCTTCATTTACCTGTCAAATAAAGGTCAAAACACACAAAAGTTTCTGTCTTTTAGAAACTGAGGTGCTTTTCGTGGCTACAGGTTTGAATTCGACCATATACAGTCATATCTAGTTTTCCAATTTTTAACGTTGCAATTTCTTGTCTCGTTTAATTTTCTTTCAATTAAAAGTCCAGAAGCGTATGTCATTTAGCTGAGGTGCTCATGTTTTGAATGAAAGATTTCAGTCTGGGTGCGTTTCCCAAAAGCATCGTTAGCCAACTATGATCACAAGTTCTGTTGTTATCAGCATAGTTCAACGAGTCGGTGTTTCCCGAAACCATCGTTCCAACGAACATTCGCAAAGTTGTGTGGTAAAAAATAAGCAAGCTGACATTTAGTACACATCAGAATACATACAAATGTAATTTATGTCTTTTAGTTTTTCAAAAGATTTGAAGTACCGTGTTTGAAGAGTGCGCATTTGCGAAGTGCTCTACTATTTAAGAACGAGCCAAATATTGAGTCTGGTAATAAAACAAAACAACTGAGAACAATTAGAAACAGTCCTCAGATGACATGTCTGTAATTTATATAATACAAATCTAGCGTTAATTGGATCTCAAACACTTTCATTAAAAGTAGTATTACTCCACCACGTGCGAAACCAACGTGGTTGAACGATACTTTGCGACAGTGGGTTTCGGGAAACAGTCGGAACTAGCTAGTTGATTTCTCCAACTATGCATCGTACTATGGTAGTGAAGCAGTGAACTACGTCGTTGTATGGGAAACGCACCCCTGGTCTAAGACGTAATTTATTTCATAATCTTTTACACTCCAGTTTACTTTCTATCTTCACTTACCTATGTCAAAGACCAAAAAGCCCAGAAGCCCAAAAGCTTCTGTTATTTCAGAGTTGTGGTGCTCATATTGGAAAAACAGGTTCGAGTCTGACCTGCAACGTCAGATTGCCCTATTTTTTGTTTAATTTTCTTTCTGTCTTTACTTACCTCCAAAAAGGTAATAGAAAAAAATATTTATTTGCACATACAATTGAATTTATAAGCTCGCATTGCTGCACATGCATTTCTCTATCAAGATGTACTAAGGCAAGGACAGTGCTGGTCATGTCATAACCATCAGCCCTGGTATCCATATACATTACACAATGTGTTTCATGCCCCGGCACGCGCTACTGCTCACCATCTATTCCTCTAAAAGGTTCAGCAGCTGAGCCAAGACTGGAAGATTGAATAGAACCTCGGCTGCAGCGGACCTCCACACTTCTCCAAGTCTCATACCGCAGTGCCTTTAAAATGTCATTGCCCCGCAACAGATCTCCCTCTCTGATATTTTTACCCTGCGCTAGGATTCCATTTAGCTCTGGCAATTCCAGTTTCTTGCTTTGACATCTACATTTGTGACCGCGGATTGAGGACAAGAACAGAACCCCAGGGCTCAGTGTGGGGCCAGTGTTTCCATTTGGCGCTCTTTGTTGTGAGATTTAGGGGTAAATGCTGGGAGAATTGCCCAGTTTGAGCTTTCTCCAATTGTGCTGTGGGAAACAGCCTTTTGCTATTGGCTGCGATAGAGAAGAGGGGGTTGGGGAAGATGATTTAACTTAGTGTTGGAGATGGACAGTCTTCTGTATGGGCAGCCAGTACTGAAATTACCATATTTTCTTTGCAATCCTTTTTGTACAGGATGACTATTTTAATGCAAATGAATGTATGCTGTAGTAATGCATTTCCCATGGATATTCATCATGACAGGTATTACGGATGGGAAAAGCTCTGTAAGGAATGTGGCTTTGCCTCTAAGTTAACAGTGCATTAATTGATAAATATATATTTTTAAAAAGGCTCCTGTGAGTTTGTGGGAAAGACAAAAAAAAATTGTCTTCACGAAGAATGCATTAGCTTAAATTGGACTCCTGTAAATTGTAATTTAATTGCTTTTTACCAAAAAGCACATTAAAATTGCAGTGTGTGTCTTAACTGCCATCACTGCTTTGCCGCAAGCGAATATGTTTAATCTCATTTACAACATACCGCGGATCTCCATTTACCATCTCTAAACAAACATCTCGAATATTTATGGCAGTCCTAAGTGGATTGTTATTTATAATGCCCTTTTTTAATAGGAAGACTCTCACGGCTTATTCAGTCTTGTTTGAATTCAATCATTCAAGCATTCTGAATCACAGAATTTTAATTTATGCATTATGCAATTTGTTTTCTGTATGATTGTACAGTCAAAGAATAAGAGGTTTGTGCTTACTTCCACTGGAATATTAAGCATGATCTCTTCTAGCATACTGTTCTTGTCAGGGTTTGACAACTGTCATTAAAAAAATCTTGCACAGTTCAATCATGTCACAAAATCAGAGTCTCAGAAGAGCTAATTATTTGTTGGCTTACATAATGGTGCCAAAATTAACCATTTCAATATGCCCAGCCTGACAGGTAACAGAAATATCACAAGGATAGTTTCAAAATAGGATGACATTCATCAAAAGGGACAGACACTCATCTATAGTTGTGTTGATGTGATGTTAGGTGCTTGCATAAAGCTTTCTTTCTGCATTTTTGTATAAAAAGCAGGACTTCTGTTATTGAACCGGTGTCAGACATCATTGGCTTTACTTGCGTCAAATATTACAGTGATAAAAATGTAAATGGTATTTGCTTTACGTACTGTAGATTTTTAATATCTGAGCGTCAGATTCTGGCTGTGGCATATATTGTTGCTAAGCTTTAAGTCATCTCTACCATGAACTAGTCAAATAAATTCAAAGCAGATTGAACATGATATGTCTTCACGAATGTGGGCGTACTTACAATATATGGCTCCTGTGAGTTTGTGGGAAAGACAAAAATCTATGTTTTCTCCGCAAAGAATGCATTAGCTTAAATTGGACCCCTGTAAATTGTAATTTAATTGCTTTTTACCCAAAAGCACAATAAAATCTGTCAAAGAACAGCATTAAATTTTGTTTCTACATTCCCATGATTCTTCATTGTGTTGAATGATTTTTGTTGCTGCTTCAGGATTTCTTAATCTCTTTTGTCACAGTTATGATTGTCAGACTATCTGCTTTTCTCACTTTCTGGGTCTTTGTCTGTCTCCTTGAACTATTTCCCAGCTGCCATTCTTGATGACCCAATGGAGTGTAGCCGCGGGGAGCGATTGGCCATCACTCTGGCGAAAGAAAGCATCAACCGTTCCAGCAACCGCTCCACCACAGGCAAACTGGAGGTGGACATCTTTGAGCTGCTCCGAGACAGTGAATACGAGACAGGAGAAACTAGTGAGTATTCATATATATTTTAACATTTCAGAGGTGCACTCAGTAGTTTTACATTGTGTAATTTTCTTACATTACATATAAGAAATGTATAGCATTTAATATATTTTATTGAATAGTTTTATTTTATTTAGTTATATTATATATATATATATATATATATATATATATATATATATATATATATATATATATATATATATTATTTATTTATTTATTTATTTATTTATTTATTTATTTGTTTATTTATTTATTTTATAGTATATAATCAATTAAATAATATATTAAATGTTGCTTTTTTGTGACAAAAGTTTGTACCCTTGCATTTGTACAGATGAACAGGCAGTTTTAAAACAAGTTGCATGATGTATTTGTCCGAATCAATGCTGTTAACTATAAATATGCAAATAAGAATATTAACCCAGGTTTACAAGTGTACAGTGTAAAATCGCACAACCTGGCAGCCCAAAATTAATTACTAACTCAGAATAATGTATGAAAAGTGGGAAATAGGGGTGAGGGATATGGCATATATGCGTCTATAGAAAATCCAAAATGCTGCAGCGAAGATGATAAAGTCAGCAAAGAAATATGAATCTGAGACTCCAGTTTTAGCTGCATTAAAGTGGTTGCCAGTAAGTTTTAGAATTATTTATAATATCCTCATACTTGTTTTTAAGGCCTTGCACAATTTGGCTCCTGTGTATTTGTCTGGTTTGGTGGCATTTTATATCCTCGCTAGATCCTTGAGATCAGAAAGTCAACAGCTGCTTTGTACAACAAGGACAAAATATAAACATAAAGGTGATAGAGCCTTTTCTCAAGCTGACTCTAAACTGCGGAATGATCTCCCTCAATCTGTTCGTTCCGCCAAATCCTTGCATATGTTCAAAGTTATAGGCGTCGATTTTGGTGGGGACGATGGGTACGCGCCCCCACCAGATTTCGTCATTAGTCATTTTGTACCCACCACTTTTGGAAACACTTTTTGGAATACAAATAAAACATCTCCAGTTAACTAGCAAAGCATTAATTTAGTTCGCTCTTAAATAAGAGATCTAGCGCTAAACATGTTTTGTTTTTTAAATGAAACTGAGCGCTTGTTGCCGCTGTTGTCAGTTGCATGGATACAGTTTTCTCTTTTGGCTCGCGCAGTCTTCATTCGGACGCACACAGCGCGCACTTCAACCTATCGCTGTTGCGGAGACTCTATTCATTCCCGTGAAATCACAAAATAAAACCCAGCATTTTTGAAAATGCACTTTCGAATGCATCTCTGTTCCAAGCACATTTAAAACCAAACCAAACCATGTTGAAGCTATGTTAAAACGACATCTTCTAAATTCTTATGGAGAATTTTCTAAATCGGGTTATTGTCTATGTGTGTTTATGTGATGTGGTCATTATCTTCTTTTTTTGTTCCATTGAAGAAAGAAAGTCCCTCAGGTTTGAATCATCATGAGGGTGAGCAAATTATGACAGAATTTTTAATATTGGGTGAACTATCCCTTTAAAAAATTTAATTCAGGTGCATAATATAAATAGACTAGGAACTGCGATGCAGTGTTTTCTTATTCCATGCATGTTTTACTTTAGTTTGAACATTTTTTTCGATGCTCTTTGGCTTTAACTTTCACAGCTGTCCTTTAGCTTCACAATGTGAATAATGATACCTTAACTGTGGGGGTTTTATTCAGAGGTTGCAGGTATTATAATGATTCACAGGTAGAGGCAAATTGTGAAATAATTGTGTCCTCGCAGACTGAAGTGCATTCCTCCGACAAAAATCATGCACTGAACTTACTGTAAAGGAGCAAAACTTTGTTTTGTAGTTACTTGTGAGCACATCTCTGGTGTATTGTTTTCTTTTATATCTTATAAAGAAAAAAAAGAAAAACATTTCTTAATACATCATTGCCTTGTAAGTCCCTATGATACATCTGTAATAAATTAGCATGTCTATCAGTTTCATCTCTCCATATGTTCTTGGTTGTTAGCAGATGATGGTTTTTTTTTGTTTTTGTTTGAAGGGACCAATTATGTGATGACAATTAAACTTACAATTATGTAAGTCAATAGCTATGCAGGCATTGCATTTATTAGAGCATTTGTCCCCCTTGGTTATGGGGAGGTCACTATCAAAGGCCAGCAAATACTCCATAAACAAATTAACACATTAGAAGACGGTTTGGTGAGACATATTTTATTTACACTATTAAACTCCAAAATGAATTGTTGTTCATTTTGATCTTTATCAATCTGAATTGTTTGCTTATTTGACAAGTGTACTTACTTGATTAGTGACCTTGAAATTTGAAAGCAGAATCTGAAATATGCTTCATTTTTATGTCATATTATTTTTTATCATAACAACATTTATTTTGGTTTTACATTTTTGCAAAATCGTTTATTTATTTAAATTATCAGCATAACAATTTAGGGTTCAATTTAGCCTGAATTTCCTTGTGCTTTAAGGACAGCAGCAAGCAAGCTGCATGAACTCCTCACGTTTTTCTAAAACCTGAGGATTAAATGATCCAACATGATTTGAGATGATCAATGAATCACATGTTCAAAGTCAAAAAGTATCTTATTTGATTAGTGACCTAGAAATTGTGCAGAATCTCAAACATACTTTATTCCTTATAAAACACAGCATTTTTTTTTAATTTTACTAAATCATAACTCTGTCTGTCTGTTATATTTTCTGGTTTAAATTCCATTTTGAATCTCGGCTCAAACTTTTGAACTTCACTCTGCCTTTAAATTGAAACCGTCAGTCAGCGGGTTTCAAACGAGTATTTCTTTAACAGCTGCCAGTCAATCTCTGTGTGCTTTTCTTACACCGAGGCCCTAAATTTAATAATGTTTCCCTGCTGAATCTTGAATTAAATATGGCTGGCGAGAACAAAATAGAGTTGCTCACTCACAGAGGGATATTAAACTTGAATGAGGTTCATTGTTGTCAATGAAAGTATACGGCACTAAAGTCAGGAGAAGACAAGCTGTAAATTAAACAATCAGAGCTGTTGAGACAGGATGAAGAGCCACTACTGGTTTCCCTGCATAGACGTATGAGGTCGCACCATTAAAACACCCCTCCTGATAGATATGAACAGCTGTCTCTCTCTCTTAGGTTGCACAGACCTGCTAATTCAGCATTGTAATAGCTTGCAGAATGCAGGATTGAACTAGAAACGGATCAGGTGACACTCCCAGGAAGGGAGAAATGTCACAAAGCCGCTACCTGCCCTACTATACTATGAAATTGCTGAAGCCTGCATCTTCCCACATCCCACATTGTGTGCGGTCTGCATACTAATATGTGTGATCTGAAGTGAACAGACATACTAAATCCAGCCACAATATATGGTGCTTACTCAATACACAATGGATTCATTGTCCTTTTCCAGATCAGCCGTGCAGGAGGGTCATGCCAAAAGATTCTACTCTAGTCAGTTATAACTGTGAATCACCTGACGCCCCTGACTCAAACATTGGGGTACACATTAGGGTTAATATCTACTTGCCTTATGATCTGTTCATGCAAGACAATAACAGATATGCATTGCAAAGGGCTGTTAATTTTAATGTCTCTAGCTTATCAGTAAATTATGGAGAAAGTGCTTCTTAAATGCATCATTTATGCAATCAAATCTAGATTGCATAAATTAACAAGAACTAAATCTAGCTTTTAGTTCATTTTGGCGTTGGTTGGGCCTATAGATGTTGCAGACATCACTATGTTGAGCCGGCATCACGATTCCCAAGCCAAAATAGCACAGTATGTTAGATGTAGTGTTTTTTTTTTCCTCTAAATATTAACAAACTTGCTTACCATGTCATCAGCAATCTTCTATTCAGATCCTCAACTACAGATATGGGCGCCACCATGTTTTATTTTTTATTTTTTTGGCCGCAGTTCAGAGATTCCTGTCTGTTTGATTTATTACAGATTTTAAAAGTTGTATTACTTTTTTAGGTTATTTTTTTGTGGGAAAGGAAAAAAAACGATTATTAAAACGCTATTCATACTAAGATGAAAAAAAAACTGAAAGGTTATTTATGGCATCATTGCATAATGCCCTTTTGGAACGTATATTTTATATTATGTGTCAAGTAATCATATTAATGATAATAAATTGTGAGATTAAGTGAAATTCATCATTACAAACAATTGAACCCCCTATGTAGAGATATGTAACAATGGATCCACACAGCAAGGTTGACATTAATTCATGAGGGCATCTATCCAGCTACATTTGATTTCCAAACTGAGAACAGTTGGTTATGCTTCCTTTTACAGTACAGTACTTACAGTGTACTTACCTAGAAAGTACTGGGTAATATAAGGTAAGTACATGGAACAGGGGTAGGTTTAGGGGTAGGTTTAGGGTTCAGTACTAGTTATTACCCAGTAATTGTAGTTACTAAAATAAGTACATAGTATTTACATGGGTAACTGGACTGTAAAAGGAAGCATTACCGAACAGTTGACCTGCAGAATTAACACTAATGCACTCTGTAGCAGTGTGTAGTGAGCCTACAATTGCAGCTCATCACCATTTAGGGCAGTGCAGAGATGTGCTTGCCATTTATTTCGGGGAACGAGTAGCAGAGGTTTCCAGTGATGTCTTCATTTGCATTGGTTACAATGGGATTGAGTTCAAGAAATCTCTGCGTCTGCAGGTGTTTTGCAATAACATTGTTTTTTTTTCATATCCACAAGTTTCCGAGGGGCGCTCCTGTAAAAAATAAAGTGGGTGAAACTTCCGGTTAAGGCGGCGGAAGTAGCATTCCAATGTTATTTTGTGTGTTAGTTTGCAAAGAGGCTAGCTGTTTTTCTGAGAGTTCTTTTACTATTTAAGACGCAAATCTTTATGAGAGATGTTGTTACGGAGCTCAGGGACAACATGTGCTGTTCGCGCTTGTACGTATAACCGGACTAAACTAATTCAGTGGCTTAAACGTGATTGTCTTGAACATAAGCCGAAAACGAAATCAGTGTGATCCTGCCAACGACTGTAGTTTCCACCACCTCCCAAAAGACGACGAATCTTCCTGTGTACATTTGTTTAAATTCTTAATATTCTATAAACTCTATCAGCATGTGTTTGGCTGTTCACTACTGATGTTACTCCTTAAGCTCAGGATCAAAGCCTGAGTTGACAGAATACCGAATGTGCCAGTTATTGTATTCAAGTAGCACATTCATTTATAATTTTGAATAAACTCCAAAGCACAATGTCTGTGTATTTTTTATTTTAATTGTTTGTCAGTCTGTCACCATGCCTTGATGAGTATTGATTATTAATGATGTTGTTGTAATACTCCCAACCAACTACTGCAGAGGGTAAATGTACTGTTATTTCACCCTTTTTAATTTCGCCGAGGTTGTGTTCCCACATCGTTAGATAGTTTGGATCGCTATAACTTGAATGACTGTCAACTGTTGAATGAATGAGTGTCAAGCATGTCAAGTCGCGCTTTGTTTACTTCGAACCGGAAGACGCGTCCCACTTTTGACGCAAGGCCTCATGGGGCGTCAGGAAACTTGTGGATAGACCCCTCCTCTTTCCTTTTTTCCCCTGCATGCCCTGCTTAAGTGGTCAGAGCACCAATATCTAGCTTACAAACTACCCACACCATCATAATTAAAACAGCAAGAGATTATAAACCCATGTGAAATGACACTCTGTTAGAGTTCAGACCGATGCCCTGTGCGTGTGCTGGAGAGTCAGAAACAAATCTATCGCTCACTCCTCCTCCCGCACCTAATCGCAAATATAATTTCAGGACACACTTCACTCAAAGGTCAGTTAATAATAAAATGTAATTTTGTGAGAGAGACTGAAAATCAGCAGATTAATAAGAGTGCTAAGCTCCAGATAGGCTAGATTTTGATTATAGTGAGCTCTTTAAGAAGCTCCCTTAAAAGGGAATTATTTGAGTTTTGCTAGTAATTTTAGAACAGATTGAAAGAATACCAAAGGGTCAGGTTTTGGCTGATTAGCATGGCCCATTAGCCCCTGCTGGTAGATGTAGTAACTGCACCATCTGGACCCAAAACATATTTCTCTATTAAAGGTTGTTCTGAAATAGGCGTATATTCTAATGGAATACAACTGTTTGCAAGCCACATATAAATTGCAATTATATCATTATACTATAGTGAGTGCCTATTAAACGTCACTTGCGCCAGCCAGACGACTGGCATTGAGACAAATGGGTATGACTCGTTGTACTCTTTGCTTTATCTGGGTATTATAGACTTCCATCCTTGATTGAAAATAGGGCCGCAGAACATCTTGCATATGGCTTTCCTTCTGCTCTCTGTCTGTAATAAATGACAGTTGGTCTTTCTCTTGCCTATTGACAGTGTGCCAGATCATGTCCAAGGGGGTTGTGGCGGTCCTAGGCCCCTCTGCCAGCCCGGCATCCAACTCCATCATCAGCAATATCTGCGGTGAGAAAGAGGTGAGTGCTGGCATTGGCTCTCTTTTGTCATCAGTGCATACCATAATAAGCCCAGATCATATTATCAAGTAATCATTCATATCATTACTGTAATGACCAGAGTGTTCAGCAACACGCTCTATAATGATGAACACAACGACCAAACAGTGAGTGTTATGCTGTGACTACGATGTGCTGCTCTAATTAATAAATACATAAATGAATATTGACATATCGTGCTCAACAATCCCACTGTTCTGGTCAAACTTTCCTACAAGCATTTGTTCTGCCGTCGGCAAACATGAAGGGGGATGCGGACAGACAACGTAAATTACTTAGGGAAGAATTAAATAACGTGGATTAACAGAGAATTTATATTGATTAATTGTCTCAATGACGCAGACTGAATTGTTTGGAGCAATTTCTCACTCCGTTAGACAGTAAAGGGAAACTTTTGAACACAGAGAACAAAAAGGAAGCTCTATGAAGTGGAATATTTATCTTCAGTTACTTGAAACTGCAAACTGCAAATCTTAATTCCAGTTGTCATATGTATATACTGTAATGCATATATTAGTGGATAATGTTGTCACAAACCCCTGATTCTAAACAGTCTAGTGCTGGGGCTGTTTCTCTTTTATATTTAGATTTTCTTCTAAAGTAGCAGTCAGAGGAATATATTACTATCACACAGGTAATGAATAATGCAGCTTGAAACAAGTTTACTGTGCGTACTCAACTGACTAAGCATCACTCCTTAATGTCTTCATAATTCATAATCAGTGGCAACTCGCCTTCCAAAGTGAGCAACGAGCATAAATATTCATAGTCACATCTTATAAATGACTGCTTAGGTCATAGATGAGGCCTTGTGTAATGAAAGTTTAAACTTTTACATCAGCTATGATACACCTTGATGAATATTTATAATGCTGACATTTTATTTGTTTTCAGGAGATGTTATTTGTCTTGTCTCTGTGTGATGCAGGTCATGGTTTGGTTAGCTCTGCGGAGATTGTTTAGCTGATTTGTGGATGATGAAATGGGGGGTCAGATGCTCTCTGTCCTTGTGAATTGGGAAAAGTCGTTCCTGTTATTGTATTTTTAAAAAATGGTATGTCTATCTCTAATGGTCTAAGGGAGGAGGGGTGTGTGTGTGTGTGTGTGTGTGAGTCAGTGAGTAAGTGCAAAACAGGAAGGAGTTTGTAGTTTGGCAAGAAGATGTATGCTTCTTCAGGATGTTTGAAGGGATGATTTCAAGTTGAAACCAGGGTTACCAGGTGTCTGTGAACGATATGTTAAGGACCATTAAGATTGTTGTTGCATTATATCACTATTTTCATGGAGGTCATCATAATACACTATGCTTTCAGAGTATTCTGGTTTAATGTATATATTGGTTAATGGATATATTTAAAAAAATATTTCACACAAAACGTTTGAGACCTGCTATGATTACTTTTTTTTAAAAAACAAAACAAAAAAAACACAATTACGTTTATATTAATACAATTACGGTTAACCCTTTCATGCATTAATTATGATATTCTCCGTCAGGATTTTAAAAAAATTTTAAATTGCTCTTAGGGCATGCAAACAAGATTTGGAAAAATTATTATAAATTATTTTTATTTTTTATTTATTTTTACACATTTTCAAAGAGATTTTCAGATGTGCTTATGGTTTAAACTGAAGAGACACTGTATTAAACCTAATACAATATACATATACAAACATATATAGGGCCCTATCTTGCACCTGTTGCAAATTACTTTGTACACTGACACATCATTCCTATTTTGCACCCATGCAAAGCCGGCTATTCCCTCCACAGACGCATGTAATAAACTAGGAAATGAACTAGCGCTCTCTGGGCGGGTTGGCGCAAAAAGGAGGCGTGTTTCGGTGCAACGTTCCCTGGTGCTATTTTGCAGTTCCAGAAAACTGTTCCACCACTAACCAGAAAAAAACCTGGTCTAAAGTCAGTGACGTTGTTCGTTGTTCATAATGCTATTTTAAGCGCGCATGTCTTGGCCATAATGTATCGGGTGCATAACGCGCGTACATTTTGTTTTCTCCCATCAACACAGATGCAGATCATACATTATAAAAAGGGAAAATATTAACACATGAGGGAAATCATTTTGGTGTCAATGAAGATTATTATGATGATTAATCAGATTTTGGTCCCACTTTATATTAAGTGGCTTTAAGTACTATGTACTTAACATTGAAATTCATAATTTGATACAATGGACTTATTGTGTACATACATGTTTTTACATTGTACTTATATTTTAAAAATACCAGCATGTAATTATAGCCATAATTAATTTATGTAATTACATTTGTAATTACACAGTTGACCCATCCCTCACACCTTAACCTACCCTTAAACCAACCCATACCACCACACCTGACCCTAACCTTACCCCGTATCATACCTCAATAGCAGCAAAAGTGTTTTACAATACAACAGGACCACAATAATATGTTGTACTTATTTTTCGATGTAAGTACATAGTACTTAAAGCCACTTAATATAAAGTGGGATCCCAATCTTTTATCCCAATCTAAAATTAAAACTTGGAAAATGTAACTGTGATATGACCCATTACATATTGCTTAATGCGCAAATAAATATATATAAAAAATCGACACACAACGGCTTGCCACTTGGTTGCAATGTATAGAATGATGCACCAGGGTCCACTGTAGAGATTGATGTCCAACTCAGTATGCCATCAAAAAATTTAAGAATGCTTTTTTAATAGCTGTCCACGGTAGTGACCTCTATGCATAAATAACTAAATACAGTAATACAGTTTTATATGTTAGCATTAAAAAATTATATATACATAAATTATTATTATTATTATTATTATTATTAATGGAGAATGGGGGTGTTCTGAATTGTCATGAACTTGTCACAATGCAAACTTAATGGCTTTAACATATGATTTGATGTGTTTCTTTAAGCTAAATATAACCAATTTCTTCTTTTTATAATTTTGGGGTGGCTTATGACATTCTTCACAGCTTTCATGAGATTCACCCTTGTACAATTTAATTTACTTGCTCTGTATGCAGACACATGCAGAACATATTCATTTCCCCCAGTGTGTTTGCGCTAGATTGCAAGCTTGCATGTTTGTAATATGTGAGGGTAATAGGTCTATATCGTTCAGTTTGTATTATCTGTATTTCTGTACACACAGCTTCTCTGAGACTCACACTGTATACTCGTTTCATTATCACGACCGCTCAAGATGCTCTTTCACTCATGTAATGCAATGATGGAGTTTCCCATCTGACTTAGAAAGAAAAGACAAATCTTCTGTGAGGGTCTGGAGTGTGGCTTTTTTCTTCTGTCATTATTACTGATAAATGTTTGTTCACAGCATGCTGTCACTTTCCCTTCACACAGAACTTATTTAATCCAACATCAAGTGATGGTTGTAAAAAACAATAATGAGAACAGTCTAAGTGATTTTGCTTCTTGTTAGTCAAGCACAGGAATCTTTTGGCAAACAAGAGTTGTTGAATGTAGTCCATATGTTTCCCCAGGGATCTTGAGATTCTGCTACAAAATTACATAGTTATTCAAGTCAGTCACTAGAGAAAAATATGTACTTGTAGGACAAAAAAAAGGTGAGCGGAGAAGAGGTTTTCCTCTAATTTCTCATAAATATGAATGATGTGTTTGTTGTACAGAGAGTGTGGCAGATGAAAGCTTCAGGAGCCACTACAGTAGCAGCACAGCTGTGCTTAAGGCTGAGGCCTTTAAACCTGAATGACACATGTATGGGAACTAGGTGAGGGAGAAAGGCCCGACTTAAACCCCAGAGCACAACAGGGAGAACCTCCTGTGGAGCCTGCTGAATACATTAATATTAAAAAATCTATTCATGTGTTGAAAATCAAGTCTAATTGTTTCACTCTGTGCCACAGTAGTGATGCTGATTTTTATTCATCATTATTTAATCTGTAGTATTTGTGTAGTTTTTCAGAAATGTTTTTTTCCCCATTTGCTTTTGCCGGTAACACTTTATAATAACTGCACGCTATTAATCATTAGTTAAGCATGAGTAAACAGTTAATTCATCATTTATAAAACATTAATAGACATTAATAAGCAGTTTATAAATATAGCTATAAATGCTTTTTCCTTGATTTATAAGCATATCTATAATGCGTTTAATAATTGTATTTTCATAGTTTGTTAATGATCAATTAATAATTTCTAAATGAAGTATAGCATTATTTACAAACCAGTTATTTAAGAGTTGTCAGTCATTCATAAGATCACTTAGAAAGTGTAAGTAAATGTAGTAAATACAGGTAGTTATAAAGCATTTAGTAGTGGTTAGTTAACTATGTTTGTGAGCTAATCTAAAGTGAGGACTATTCATGCTTTGTAAAGCATTTATAAAGGCGATTTAAAGACTTGTCAATCTTCTAAACAGTAAAATGTAACAACAAAACACAGTGATACAGAACATAGAAATATTTAACAGCCTTTAAAAATGCTTTACAAGGCATGAATAGTCCTCACTTTAGATGAGCTCACGAACATAGTTAACTGTAACCATCACTATATGTCTGAATAATAAGATGTATGAATGTACATTTAAATAGTTTATTAATCATTTACTTACACGCTCTAAGTAATCTTACGAACCACTGACAACTCTCAAATAACTGGTTCATAAAAAATGCAATTCTTCATTTAGAAATGATAAATTGATCATTAATAAAGGATGAAAATACAATTATTAAGCAAATTATAGATACGCTTTTAAATCAAGAAGAAAGCATTTATAGCTGTATTTATAAACTGCTTATTAATGTCTATTAATGCTTTATGAATGATGAATTAATGGTTTACTCATACTTAACTAATGATTATTAGCGTGTAGTTATTATAAAGTGTTACCCTTTTGCCCCAGAAATCTAGGTTTTATAAACAAAGGTTTGTATTTGGACACATTTAAAACAAGAAATGTTGTTACGTGATGTTACTTGAGAATTATTTAACAGTTTTTTGTATTTTTGCTAATTTATATCAAAAGTTGTTACATAATGCTTTTGTATTTGTGTGACAAATGTCATGGTTCTTTACATAACAGAATATTTTTTTGTATTTTTACCAGTTTAAAATTTTACATTATGGTTTCAGCAAAATTTATTTTCATAAACATCTATATTCATGGCAAGTTAATTCAAACATACATATAAAATTAAATAAACCGTAAATAAGCTTCTCCCATCATTAAGTAATAGACACTATTTTCCAGAGACACAAAATTAGATCAATTAGGCCGTGTGTCCACCAAAGCGTTTTTAGCACACTGAAATCGCCAGACGCTCTGCTGAAGACGCTGTGCTTTGGGCGCTTGAGAGCGTTTTGTCAGCGTAGCGTTTTTTCCGATAGAGACGTTTCGTTGCTATGATACAGAATACCCGCAGCACAGTTTACTTGTAACTGATTTCACAGATAATTAGTTTCATACAAAAAAATTATTTTTCATCAATTTTGTTCGGTTAGCCCTGCTGGTTGATGTCGTTGGACAGACAGAATGTTGTGACAGTTGGTCAGTGTGGTTTAGTCCCGCCCCTCCTCCACTGTGGACGGCTGGGTAAGAAGTGACAGTGATGAGCGCTGCGTTTTATCCAAAATTGAACATTTTTTAACTCTCGGCGACCAGTAAAAAGCGCTGGGCGCTCGGTGCTTCAGTGGGAAAAAACGCTCACTTCTTCCTTATACTTAATTCAGTTGGGAATCCATGAAAACTTAAGTAGGGTTGGCGTTGTTGGTTAGATTTACAAAGTGGAACAGAGCAGTGACATAAATAGCATTCGTCTCAGGCATTGTTGAACTGCGTCGGAAGTGGACATGCACAAAGTTGACAAATCCCGCCCATGAAACCCGGAAGCGTGATAATCCCCTATCGAAAACATACGCCAGGGGCCTCTGCGTACGTACAAAAACACGACGTACGCCAGCTTTCACGTTCACGGCCAGATGTACTAACAGTGAAATTTAACGGAAGAATGTGCGTTCCTCCAAGTAAACTTCATGTCTGGCGTACGTACATTTGCCTTGATTTTTGTCCGTTGGCAACTCCTAGAGGCAAGTGAAGTGGCAAACATTCACTACGAATTGTTCTATCGCACCACCAGCTGCAAACCCGTCTAGCAATGGCAGCGTTGGCTTAACTAGGATTAAAAAATAAACTTCATTAATTCAATCAGTAAAGGTAAAAAAAGAAAGTATTATTTTTATTCAGCAAGGACACATTGAATTTGTTTAAAAGTGCCAGTACATGCATTTATAATGTTACAAAAGATTATAAGATTTTTATATGTGTTTGATTTAAGTTTTTATTCATTAAAGAATCCTAGAAATGCTATCCATGAAAATATGAAGCAGAAGCACAGCTGTTTTCATCACTGATAATAATCATAACTGTTTCTTGATCATCAAATCATCATATCCTTGATTTCTGAAGGATCACGTGACACTGTAGACGAGTAATGATGCTGAAAATTCAGCTTTGATCACAGGAATAAATTACACTTTCTCATATATTCACATAGAAGACATTTTCAGTGAAATTTCGTTTCTTGCAGGTTTCTTTAGCCATTTTCTTGTAGGTTTCTTTTGCCAAGTTTAGGGCCCTATAATTTCTGTGATCACGGAATAAAAAGCACACTCTTTTTACAACTAAAATAACAGTAAAGGGTAAAAAAAATGAATTCCCAAAAATTAAAACGGAAAAAACGGAATTTGCAAAAATTAAAACGGAAAAAATGGAATTTGGGAAAAAATAAAATGGAATTTGGGAAAAAATAAAACGGATTTTATAGAGCCCTACAAATTGGACTATTACCATATTTAAATTAATTTAATTGAGGGAGGAGACTGGGTGGGGTGTTGTGCTCGTGCATGTGCACTCAATTTTACGTTAATTGGGATGTACAAAGAGAATATGCGTGGGATCCTTCGTACGCAGACATTCATACATATGGGTTTTTTGTGCGTACGCACATTTACAGCTTTGATCGCACGCTATGTTTTCAGTATGAATTCAACGCAAGTCTTTGTACATGGAAAAACGCTTCGGTGGACACACGGCCTTAACCTTCAAACAGTTTTCACTGAATAATTGATTCAGGGGTGATTTAATGTGTTATTGTTGTGTTAACTTCGATAGCCCTGAATTCAACACAAGAGAGATTTTCTGGAACAAGAGAGAGTTCCAGTCTGACACATTTTTACACAAGCTATAATCTGCCCCTGAACATCAGCTGTTGGCCAATAGTAAAAATAGAAGTGCTTTCGCTAGTGGTTTCAGATTTTTGGACCCCACTGTATAATCAAATTATGGTAAGTGGTCATCTCGGTTTGCTGCAGTCTCTCAGGTTATCATTGATTGATTACATATTAAATTAGGATTACTCCACTTGGTCAAGCATGAATAATGAAGTATAAGCAGCGGCTCCACAACAGGGAGCCACACAGGAGCGCTGGTGTGAGACTCTACCTGGAAGCTCTGTTTATTTGTAGCTAGATGTCTTTTTTTTGGCAGGCTATTTTGGGCTAGACTTTGTTCCAGGCTTGCCGGCGTATAAAAGTGGACCTAGCATGCTGTGTTTGATCCTGAATGCTGTAATTTTGCTAGCTATCAAAGCTTCAGCCCACCAGGAGGCTTCATTTACAGCAGTCACTCCGCAAGAGCTGTTTTTCTCCGTCCATCCCTTACCTCGCTCTCCTTCTCTTCTCCCAAGCACATACTGCATCTTACCATATTTCCTTTCAGCGTGTTGGAGAATAGCCAGTGTTGTGATTTGTGTCAGTAACTTGCCATTACCGTGATTTGTGTACCGTATTGTAAGCTTGAGTAAGTAAGCATCTGTCGAGAACGTAAATGTATGTAAATGTAAAACACCCGTATCAGTCCTCGCTTCTGGTTGGCTGTGATTCCTGGCTGATGGATCCGACAGAAGAGGGGTGAGAGGTCAGTCGTGGTGATTAAGCAATGAAAACATTACTGGACCGTAGAAGGTGGCGAGACTCTTAATGGCATATCTCTTCAGACCTCATTGGCTTAAATGATGTATAACTACAGCACTGCTGATCCCTCAGCGTTAATGTTGTGCTCTATGGGCAGATGAGCACTGACAGGAGAACAGGCGATATGTTTGACAAAGCACTCCAGAATTGCTGTCAAATACCCTTCTTTCCATCAAAATGCTGCTGATTCTTGTGGCTGTGCTCAGTGATCTATGAAACTTAAATCTGAGTCTTATGGGTTTTATGACTACTTTAACATCCAAAGTAATTTGATACGGCTTCTTTAAAGAATTGTGAGCTGCTCTTGATGCAGTAGTCAAATTAAAATGATTCAAATTCACAGCAATCAATTCATAAACTGTGACCTCAAAAGTATTTGTGTGTTAGATAAGAAAATATCAAACGAAGTGTAGGGGACAAGTGTACATCGATATATCACTTCACATGAAGTAGAGGGAAATTTACTTGAGTACGTGAATTATGACTAATGTGGTGGAAAGGATTTGTTATTTAGTATATAAATCATTATTTTATTTTTTATGTTTAATTCATGTCAAATGTGGTTCCTTGTTTGCGGACATAAAATGCATGAGATGAGATTGTTACAGAATAGTTATTATTATTACCGTAGGTCACATAAGTTAATTGGACTTTCAGTATAACTAAATCATGTTTACTTCAGAAATGTATGACTCAATTTAGGTGTTTTGAGAATGGCAAGTTATATTATTTAAATATGCAATATGGTCAATTTAAATGATATTTATACATTCCCTGTCTATTTACACATATTCCACACATTACTGCTGCATGTAATTTATCCTTCTCAAAATCCCTAATCATTTTTTTTCTGTAGACCTGCTCAGTGTGTATATTAGGGAGCAGTGCACACTGCACAGGGACCTGTGAATCAGAACGCAGCTTGAGTTAACTTGAAAGACTTCTTATATTCCTTTAAAAATGACCTTGGAACAAAATAGTTAAAAGTAACTGAAAATGTCTCCGAAATGTGATGTTATGCTGCCTTTACTTGCTACTGAAGATATCTTAAATACGAGTTGCTTAGTCGTAAAATACCCTCTTAAGTCATGTTTACTACTGGGAAACTCTGAGATAACTCAGTTTCTGAGTTGGGCAGGCCATAAACTTTAAAGATGGTGAAGTGGAGAACAATTGCTGCTGTGTTTGGTATTCTTTATTAGTTTTTTTTTTCAAATCATGTACATCGTCATGTCTTGTCATTAAAGTACTGATTATTAACATGCTGTATGAGCCCGTTCTCATCCTTTAGCGTCACATAAAGCGCTTTATGACAAAACGGCGCTATACTACGCACATGGTACCCTTTATCGTTTATATAACACGCGAACTCAAGGCGTCATAAATCCTTTAGCGTAATATGAGACTACCCTACCCTACCCCACACCTAAACCTAACCATCACAGCGCGTGTTATATAAACGATAAAGGGTACCATGCGCGTAATATAACGCCATTTTGTCATATAACGTTCTATATGACGCTAAAGGATGATAACGCGTTGGCTGTATATGAATAACCATTTGACGAAATTTTTTATACACAGTGAAAATAGAATGCATTTGACGTACATTTGATGTAAATTCCAGAATAGTCAGCAAGTGTAGGGGGTGGTGATGGGGCAGTGGATAAAACACATGCCTTTGGTGTGAGAGACCTGGGTTAACCCCTAGTTGCTCCAGAGGCGTGCGACCTCTGACATACAGTATATATATAGCAATTGTAAGTCGCTTTGGATAAAAGCGTCAGCTAAATTAATAAATTAAATGAATGAAAAAGCTGAGGTGAATGTTTATGTTTGTCAACAAATGGGGCGCTACATTTTATTCAAAATGAAATATCTACAATTCGTTTAGACTTTAATTAGGTTTGCCCAAGTAAAAGCCAAGAATAAACCTGGTGTCGTCCATGATTCTTATTCTTTCCTACAACCAAACATTTCAGAAGTAGGAAGTATGAAATTTCCAAAAGCACACGAATGCAGCATTAGTCACACTAGTTAGGAAAAACCTAGCATATCATTGGGGTAGTACCTTTAAAAGGTAAACTTTGTAACTTATCCACACCTAGACAGTCCATAATAGTACCTTCGGGTAGTAATGTGCAAACTCAACTTTCAGGAACACAACTTTCGGGAAAACACTGCAAGACTTCAAAACACACAACCATACATTGACGACGACCAACAAACACTGAGGGAAAACACAGGAGTTAAATGAAATGGGACTAATGGGATAATTAACAGAACACAGATGATTGGAATTACTAATTAAACAGACTGGGAAACACTAACAGGACTAAACCAAAATCACAAAAGACAGGGGGAAACAAGATCACAAAACTGAACTAAACACATTGAAAACGTGACACATAGCTTTTAGGTCTAAAAAATGTACAAAGTTGCCTCCCTTTTGATAAGCTGTTGTACCCCTAAAGGTTTTTTTTTTTCGGGTTATGGTCGGGTTAAGGTCACCATTCGGGTTTATGAATCATTAGGAATAACCCGTTTACATGCGTGAGCAGCAGAGAGAGTTTCTCTTGTATACATGGAATTATCCCGATGTAAACGGTGACCTGCTGGCGACGCGCGGTTAGCGTCTAGATGTACAGACAACCTTAAGACGCAATAGTCGGCATTTCCGATTATTTTTTCTGCATCCAAAGACAACAACAACAGCAGCATGCGGATAATGACTAGTTTGGGGCAGAAAGCGATCGCCTTTGTTTGCGCTTTGATGCTGGTAACGTTACTGAGCTCACTCCAAAAGTATACTGTGCTGTGTCTCGCCTGGACTCACCATGTTTACTTCCGGTATACTGCACGCGGATTTTTGTATGCGCGGAGAAGTTTATATAAGTTATTTAAAAAAACAAGATTCCTTGCGAATAGAACATGCGAAGAACACAAATCACAATGGGGATATGCCGATACTCGTTTACATGACCAAAAATTCGGGTTAGAAAAGGAGGACTCCATCCCGGTTTTTACAATCCGAGATATGAGCATATTCTGGTTTTTGCCGGTGTTTGCTAGCCTCGTGAGACCATCCTGATCTCGTGAGCTTTCAAGGTTTCACTCGCAGATCAGTCTGGATACTTTCCGTTAAAAAAAATTTGGGAGCAGTTCACCAAACGAACGTCCAATCAGCGTTGGCTTTGAGGCGGGTTGAGGTGTGACGCAACGAGAAGCGCGACAGTTCAGTCTAAAGAACATTGCGGCTTCAGCGGATGAAACTAGCATCAGCGTGGCTATCGAGCAAGTTTTATCGGTATTACAGAGTATTTCCTCACTGAAAGAAGAGCAAAACACTGCTCTGGAGGCTTTTCTCAGAGGAAAATATGTTTTTGCTCTTCTCCCGACTGGTTTCGGCAAGAGTTGATCTGATTGGTTGATTTGGCCCGTCTATCACCAACATAGGCCAATCAGCTAACCAGTATTTTCGCCCCTTCCAAAACTACTTCAACGGAAAGGTTTCCAGATGGATATGTGGAGCAAATCCGTCTGGCGGAGTCAGGTTAGGTGTTTGCATGGCTGTTCGTGACCGGGTTATTGCTAATAACCTGGCTTTGAACGGGTTATTGGCTGCATGTAAACGTAGTCAGTGTTGAAAATCTAACCTAATTTGTTTGCCACTTGGTTGGATATTAGTATGTAATGGAATGACAACTAGACTTTTTGATTTATATGTACTGTAAAGAACTAACTGGCAAAAAAAAATACATTTTAACTGTGTAACTATGTTGACTATATATACTTTTGGGCAGTTTACTTTTGAGTTGCTCATCTTTTTCTGAGCGTGGACATTAACGGCCCCAACTGATTGTGGAAATGCATGGAAAGGTTCCAGATAGGCACCAGCAGCGAGTCGTTTTGTAAAAGGCTAAAAAGTCCTTCTGGTACTGTCACAAAGGGGGAGGAGGTGACATTTTCAGAAGTGAGGGCCTTGTGAAAGTGGATGATTGTGTCACAGTATGCCTGTATCGCTCTTCTTTCGTCATGCAAACAAAACACAGGTGCTGCGTCCTCATTCTTTTGATGATAATTAGGGTAACACAGCTGTCGGCGGCACCTCTGCTCACCTCTCCTTTGCTGTGCAATTGATCTGTCACACCGAGGGACACCAGCGCAACTGAAATTACACCAACCAACCTGAGTTCTCTTTATTCCTTGCTAAACGGATGTGCGCAGTGGCACTATGCCACTCAAGACCCCTCCTGGCTCCTTTCAAAGCCTTTTCAAATTCAATTCATCCTTTTGTTTCTAATATGATTAATGTGCAAAGGACACTCGACCAGTATTCCATTGTATCCAGTCTTTGTTCTGTGGTCATCCGTGGTGCAGTGCTGTCTTTTTGTGGAGGTGTGAATGTATCAGTCTTTTCCGCCCCAGCTGAGCCCATCGGCACCGCAGTGTGGAATTATTCATGGGTTTCATCAAGTCTGCAAACAAATCCCTGGGCAGCCATGAGCGCTCTCTTAACGAGTCATGCATTTTGTTGTGTGTTATTACAGCACATATCCCTGCTAAATATTTAAGTGTACACAATGTGCTCTAATTTGTGGAACCCTTTTTCTGACTCAGATTAAATAAGTTAAGAGGTAACTGTGACTTCTCACAGTTAGCAACTGTGAATTTTGCTTGTATTTGTGGTTTTCTTTCTCTCAAATGCAAATTTATTCTCTCATGATTGTGATTTTTACTTGGGGTTTATCTTACTTGCGACTTTATATTTTGCAATTGTGACTATATCTCTGAATTGCAGTATATTTAACTCTTAAAAGGGTCATGAATCTTTTGGCATAAAAGTTGTCACCGTACTATACTGTATTCAATCGAAGTTTCAGAACTTAAAACTTCCTCATTTGTCTGAAAACAGCTTCTATAGAGGGAATGCATTGACGTCACTTTCCGCTGGAACAACCCCTCTCAGCCCGACTGAGTGGCAAAAGATCTGCTACGTGACTGAATTTAATAGGGGAAACTGCGGAAAAATGCGACTAAAACAAACAATTTTATTAATTTAAACTAAATGTTGGACTCAATATAGTGTTCCTTGCAACTTACTAAAGATCCAGTGATCCATGGATATTGACATGCAGCCAGGAGCGTGTTGCCTGACATTTATGTTTGTCTGATTTCGACACCGGGGAAATAAAAGCAATATAGGCCTAAACAAAGCAAATTAGCCTGTGAACGCTTTATAAAAATACAATATTGGTAGGTCTAAATCTGGGTGATTACTTATATCAGTGTTATATAGCCTATATATCATCATAAAACTTTATAGTTTTTTTGGTCAGTGTTTATTAAAAAACATCTAATAATGCAGAATATGCAATGATAAATATTTAATTGATGAGTTGTTAATATATATATATGTAACAATACAAAATATATGGGTACGGTTTTACACCTAAATAGCTTGTTTTCACATGACGTCACGCCACTGTGTTGCCTTAGCGCGAAACACAGATGGAGGGCAGGAAGTGATTTCTATATTAGGAAGCACTATAACACACTCAAAATGCCTATGTTTTGCGTCGTTCATGGTTGCTCAAATCGATCAAACCACGATGAGTTTTTATCGTGTGCCAAAAGTTGTTGTTCATAAGGGTGGAAAATACAAGAAATTGACAGAAAAACATCGGGAAAAATGCCTTGCCAACCTACGTCTGCGGTACGGAGGAGCCGAATGGGAAAATGCCTGTGTGTGTGTGTGCAGGGATCACTTCGTCAAATGTGAGTTAATACATTATTTATGTGGCATTATTTATGTTAATACATTATTATTATGTTAGTATTTATTGTATGTTTAAATACACGTATGTGGCTGTTTGTGTAACGTACCAGTTTCCGAACTTTGTAAAGTCACAGTATGTCTGTAAGACAAGTAAGTTGCTGATATCTACAGCCTCGATGGCAGGCAAATCTCTCAATTCAGTTGAAAATCGGTCCTCTTCATAACGTAAGGATCACGTCCAATATATGTTTCGATTTTCTGTTTATATATTTCTCTTGTAATAGCGTCTTAAGTAGTACAGTACGGATTTTCCTCCATCTCGTCCATTGCGCTTATCGCTCCTTGCCCTCCATCTGCGTTCCGCGCGTAAACACAATCACGTGACTGCAAACCACCTATTGACACAAAATGAAAACTGCAAATCCACCTTTCGCTGACTGGACTCCAGTTGTTTCTGTGAATTGCAGCGATCCATTTGCTTTCTATAGCAGTCTGTAAAAATATACCTCCGATTTTTTGTCAAATCTAGTTGTACAGTCAATCTCAAAGCTCTTTCTCACTTTATATGTGTTGTGTTTGTTTTTCGCGGCATTCATGCTGAAAACATATACAGCCGCTCAGTCTTTTTGCCACTCACTGTGAGTAACTGCATGCACTCTGGCCGACGGTGAAGTCACGCGCATTCCCTCTATTGAAACAGCTCTGGGTAGATTGTCAATCGTATTTGACAATAGTGGTCCTGACAAAATGTATATATATGCCATTTCACGAGTTCACACTTACATACAATTAGAGGGAGTAAAGTTAAATGCATATTTGGCGTGCTGTGTCTGGGGGAGATCTCTGAGCTTGGAGTTCGGATGTAAATGGTATATAAATGGTTAGGAAGTGTGGAGCAGGGATGGTGGAGGGATGCTGCTAAACTGTCAATGAATTAAGGTGAGACTGCTAAATATTTATACACCTTGCATCATTGATTGTTGAGTGCTTCTACTCTGTGTCAATGATCTGAAAGTGGTCCTTCCGAAGTTTATTAATAAAACCTCATTTTGCATCTCCAGGAAATGCATTGTGATTTAAATAATATTTTGACATTTGCACAGGACAACAAGACTAAAATACTAAAGAAGAATATTACATTTCTTTTTTGTAGTGCGATCAGATGGAACAATAAAAGTTGTTTCCATATTTGTTCCATATTCCATACTTTTTTTGCAAAATGAATTAAAAAAAGTAATGGATATCTGTTGAAAGTTGTATTTTCAAACTCTGAAGTGCTGCTAATACAATTCATTTTGTGTTTCTCCCTAAACAATGACATTTAGAAAACATTTTTTTTTAAATTATAGTCTTCCTTTATTATGGTCTTAAAAGGGTCTTTAAAAAGTCTTAAATGTACCTTCATAAAACCTGCAAACACTGTGATATTACTTCTAATTAAAAATGTTTTTTGATATAAAAATCTTGCTGACATTAAAAGCAGGACTAAAAGAACATTATACTGTTTAAAAAAGGAAAATGCTGTTCATGATTTAAAAAAGAAAATGCTGTTTACGATCCCTTTAGTTGACTTTTTATCTCTCACTTGTAACTTTCTCACATTTCTGGCTTTCCTATAATTGCTTCTTTATATATCACTTTTTAACTTAGAACTATCATGATGCAAATGCAAACTTTTCTCATTACTGTGACTTTATATCTCACTATTGTGACTCATAATTATAGCTTTCTTATTAATTATGTTTCTTATTTAACTTTATCTTATAGTTATCTTTTTTAATTTTAACTTTATCCCACAATTGCAAGCTCCATCTGTTAGGTGATATTTGAAATTCACCAAAGATGACTTGTTCAATTCATCTTCATTCACCACGGCTTTACCTTTCCACCTGCACCGCTGGTAGCCACATTGCAGTCTAAAAGGGCACCCACAGCTTTAAAACGTTAGGAACTTTTAGAGGATTTCTGCGCTGCGGAACCAGCAGCAATGCTTTTGAAACAGAGATTGAGGGAAGTGTTTTTTTTCTCAAGCATGGTGATCAATGAGATTGTGGTCAATGCTGAGCTTTCTCCAAAGGCCTCAGTGGCCTTTTCTTTCATTTGCTCTCCTCACCAGAGACTCTTGACGCTCACATAGCCTTCAAAACATGATTACTCCACTTAGTGCTTGAATGTGTGTGTTTTTCCCAAAGCAGCTGACTTCCCATGGTCCATTGCACCACATTAGAGAGGTGTGCAATGTCACGATCATTCACAGTACCCCTCAAGCCACTCTGCCATCCCCATATGGCTGATCTCCATGTCTTTGAGTAATGGCACCGCTTTCTGCTTGTGTCCGCCCCACCAGCCTGTGAGGCAACCTAGCATAGTTTTGGCACTCGTTGCTAATCTTGAGTGTGACAACAGACAAATATGGCCGACTTTACTGTACAGCAGTGTGTCCAGCTGTATCATTTGACACTGTGGCCCTAGTAAAGGTTCTGTGATCTTTTATTAAACACGATTTTGTACCTCTGGCACGTAAGGGAACAGATGTAAGATCTCATTATCCTTTACCTTGCCATATGGCATTAAATTCCCTGAGTTCCCCCCTGAGACCATCCACCCTTATGGGTGTTTTTTCATTCAGAGCTACTGCTAGAAAAAAATTGGATGGCCGTAGACAGTAAAACCAGGTCAATCTTTCATAAAGGATGGTAAAAAAAAGCCAAGGTGGGAGTTTTATTTAGCATTCCCCTCTCATTTTTTTCAGCACAGCATCACAACAATCTGCACAATTTCATGGTTAAGTGAGAAAACCATATTTGTGCCAAACGACTTCGCAAATGGCACTTTGTGAAAGCAACACATTTCCCTATGAGGTTTAAATTGATTATTTAAATAAGCAAGGAACATTTTAAGTAACGTTCATGATGTTGCAACAGCTTTTGTTATTTTGTTATCCCGTTTAAGATTACATCATAAAAATGATTGGTTACTTTAACTTCAACATTTTGGGAATGTCCATTTAGATAAATACTGACAAAGAGCTCAATTTTCTCAAAGACTGTTTACCAGCATACCAATTTAATAAACTGAAATTGTCAGACAAAACGGTTACATTATAATTCACAAGATATATTACAAAAGCATTATACTGCATTACAAATGTCCAAAATGTGGCACCTGTTAAGTGCCTCAATATTCATTTGCACCAGGTCAGCATGTTCCCTCTGGTTTAAATGAAATGTTGGGCACATGTACGTCTACTGCTGTGTTGCATGGCTGTTTGCCTGACTTCAGTGAGCTGCTTTTGGCCTGCAGCAGGCCCCTCATTAAAAGCCTGTCAGCGGTGCATCTGTAGGCCTGACAGCCACTCTGTCAACCTGCAGGAGCAGACAGCGCATAAACAGACAGATATTACCCTCATGCACAACTTTCCCCCTGGCCCACAATTCCAATGCTGAGCCCAGATTGGCTCCACTAGGGCAATAGTTTCTGTTTACGCCCTAGAAATGATGCATATGCAGTGTGCTGTAACCACAAGGGAAATGGCTTTCAAACCCCTTTCAGTGTTATCCTTCATTTCCTGTCCATACATCATGGAAATTCACTGTGTATATTTGAGCATGCAATGAAACAATGGATTCTGACATCTGTCCAAATGTAAGTCTTAAAAGGATAGTAATTTATTAAGATTATTTATTAAGATCATTTATCTTAAAATGACTTTATTTATTAAGTCAAAAACAAAAAGGAGGATTTTGAAGAATACTGAGGTTTTCCAACAATAATCGAATTCAAAACACCAGTCTGAATGATTTCTTCATGTTCTTCAAGTTCAGGATTTCTCCTTTTCACATAGCCACTCTGATATTCAATTCTTTTTACAGTGCTTTTCTACAGGTATTCAAGATAATGATGACTGGTTCCTCAATGTAAACCCATCTAACTTCCTCTTCTTTTTTTTTTTTTTTTTACATATGTCCCAAGAGCCGTGGCATAAAATCTTAAAGTTTGCTGGAGTCTGCATGTGTTCTGTATGAAAGGGAAGGTCGTTTAACCTTGCCCAGAAAGCTCGTTTGCCCAGAAGCTCCACTTGAAGCTCCATTTGAACCATTAATTACTTTAACCGCTTAACTGTCACCGTCCTGGTACTGGGACGCCTAACTTTACTTCACTATATTTCTATTAAATCCTAATCTAATTATGACAAATTATATATTGTTGGAAAGGTCTAAGACTTCTAAATAGATATTCTACCCCTGTTTTGTGTTACAAACTATGTAGGAAGAGTAATTAATGAATTTATGACAAGAGTGCACCTCAAAAAAATCTGCATCATAACAGGAGGTCTTTGACCTTTTACAAAAAGTCATTGCACCCACTTTTAATCATTGAAACTTTTGTTTTTATGCTAAAAGTTCATAATAAAACATATAATCTAGTATTTTAAAATATATATATATATATATAGTATAATATTATCCTCTAAATAATATATATATATATATATATATATATATATATATATATATATATATATATATATATATATATATATATATATATTATCCTCTAAAATATATTATTATTTTTATTGCCTTTTTTATTATATCACATATTTTAGTAGTTATCATAAATTAGGTATCATATGAAAGCTTATAAACTCAGAATTTATCCTGTGAAAACCATTTTATAATTGAATGTTGCGTTACCATGGAAACGGTACTTATTTTATCAGGCTCCTCCCCTTTTGGGCATCATTATATTTCATAATTTATGATCAAAACCTTTTCTAATCTTGACAAAACACATTGTCAGAAAGGTTTGAGTCTCAAGGTTCCAAATTTTGTGACAGAATTGATATTTGGACAGAAATGTATTAATTTGTTATGGCAGAATGTATACAACTAAATTCAATTAAATTCAATGGCACCCGGTGGCTATTTTTGGTACTACGCCTAAACAAAATCTCATGGGAACTTCAATTTTTGTGATATCAACTTCAAATTTGGAACACAACTTGGTTAGATTTGAGGCTTTGATTTTATATTAATTTTAGAGTAAAAAATATTTTGTAAAATATATATTTTATATAAAATATATAGTACAATATATTTGATTTACTGTAAATTTAAACTTCCATAACATTTTCATACTTTCAATTTTTGAAGTGTTTTCACTTCAGTAATAATCTGCTGAGTGTTTTCTTTAAAACAAGACTAAACTTGGGTATACATTCCAAAGCATTCTTGAATTACAACCATTTAAGTTTGAATAGTGCATTTTAACCTCCATTCTCAAAAGGGTAAGGGGTTAAGGAATCAAATCTCACTGCGAATAATCTAGAAAAATCCAAATGTGTCTGTTTGTACTATCTATAAATGTTGTTTGTCTTTCCTCGGCTGAGCCGGATGTCACTCTGTTGAATTCATTCGGAATATGAGCTTATGCACAGAGGAAGTCAGATTGTAGCCACTATTTACAAGTTAACACAGGGGCTTTGGACAGATTGGATGTTGTCTGGAAGCCAGCATGGGGAATACAGGACAGAATCTTCTCTGAGAAAGCTAGAGAAGGTCGGAGACTTGTACATGTCTCCCCACTGCAGCGAGCCCATTACCGGCCTCTCTCCGAACCCTCCATCTCCAAGAATCCCAGTTGTCCCCCGAGTGTCGGAGAGCCTGCACAGTAAATTTGTCAGAGTAAAATTTACTCAAATTGAAGAAAATTTTACTCTATGTCAGATAACATTTGGTCCCTCTCTGAAAAGAGTAAAAGTTACTCTTTTGATAGAGCAGTTTTTCCAGAGTTAATTATACTCAATTTAGTGATACAATTTTACTCTTTCCTACGATATTTAACTCTATTTAGTGTTTTTTAAAATCAACTCTTATGCTATTTTACTCAGTTTAGAGCTACAAGAAAATGACTCTACTACTTTTTAACTCTGTTCAGAGGAACTTTAAATTGACTCTGCCACAATTTACTTTTCCTCCAGAGTTGTTTATTATCAATTATGAGTAAACTATAAAGAATAAATTATTCTTCTGAATTACACCATTCATGTTTTACCCTCAAAAAGTCATAAAAATATAAATGAAAAACTTACTTTGTCTGAAAAAAAAATCAACAACTTTATACTCGTCTCAATTTTATTTTTCAAGCACCCGTTTAAACAATGTTGCACTTACACTCAATTCACTTGTGATCAAAAACATGAAATAAAAATTAACAATAATAATAAAATAGTCAAAAATTGTGATGAAATTGTGTCTTCCCCCAATTTTCTTTATTACATACTTCCAACAGATTGTTACTGTACTAAGTAAGAATAGCACAAGAACAACAATTTGGATGGTAGGTGATCTATAAGAACCTGTCTGAGAAATACACAAGTTCAAGGTCACACAGTAGCACAACATTATCAACTAGTGTCATTTTATCTGCTTCATCAGTAGCTTCACCTTGATGAATTTCACAAGACAATCACGCTTTTCTCACTGAGATCTTTCCCGGCCTTGACTTGAGAGTGGCAAAAGGTGAACCAGCATCAGAATGGAAGACATGTCGCTGTCCCAACCTGAAGACAAGGAAAACAAAATAAACACATTTGTTTTAGTTTTTTAGGTAGAAGGGGATGAACATACCCTCCTACTCAGTTGAACTAGTTTTACATAGACTTCAAGGAGAACCCCGGGAACAATGAACCTTTGGTCTAATAAAACATCAGTACCTCGTCAACCGTTCTCTGAGACTGCCATCCAGTGCGTGCTCCAAACTCCGCACACACTCTTGGATATTGGACAAAATCGAGTGTTTATTTGTGATAATCTTAGCCCTATTATTGTCCAACCTGTAGCCTACTATGAATGAGATGTGACGAATTGCTTTGTTCCTTTTTTAGATAAAAGCGTCTTCTTGAAGCCTAATAGGCTACATGTTATAACAGGCTAATGATGATAATTATTATTATTATTTGCAGACACGGACCTAAAACAAACTCCGTCTTCCAAGTCAGGTGACTGTAAATGCGCAAAACCCGTTTCCATTGCAGTTTTGCGAAAAAATCCTTTTTCGAATTGCCTGAAATACCTCCTCATGCGAGCGTAAAAACTTTTTTGCGATAAACGGGAGTTTTTGCGAAATTGACGTGTTTCCATTGAGCGTATTTTCATTTCGCAATTTCAATTTGCGCAAATTGAAGGGTAATGGAAACGCAGCTACTGTTGCATATGAATCAAGCATGTCTAATGGGTAAAGTTGTGACCACAATTTAAACTCTATAGATCTGAATAAACATATGCTGTCATAAATGCATGACTTCCAATTAAATAATTTAAGTTATAGCACAATATAGTTACCTTCAGCATTTTGGATAAGGTCTTGGAGCTCACTAGTCTGTGTGAGGTCACTCGGCTTTGAAGGGATCCCTGTCAGTAGTTGGCCCACCTGAAAGTATTTGAGACAATATGAAAACAAAATATTTTGTTCCTTTTCTTTCAAAAGCACAACACATTTATACCAGAACTAGATGACAGGAAAAATCATAGAAAACATACATATACAGTATCCCAGAGTGGGATAATCCCAGAGTGAGAGTATCCCAGACTTTTTAATTATATTTTGAAGAGATACTATGTTACTCTCGACCTTATTTACATTATGACTTGACCAATCTGGAACAAAATAATACTTCAAAGACAGATGAGTAAAATAACCAATTTGTTTGTTCAATAAAAAGTTACAAAAGTTTATTAATCATTCCATTCAAGCTAATAAAAGCAGACTAATCTCATTCCATTCAAGCTAATAAAAGCAGACAAATCTCACACCTGTTTGTGGTTGCCATTGGCGTTTCATCCGTCTCTCTGATGCTTCTTTCTGCAGGCTTTTTATTCTCCATGCCAGATATCCACTTCCATCTTCTGCATTGTAATAATGCTCCTATGACCAGAACAATGCACAGACCTAGTAGTTATACATTACACAATTAAGGAAATAAATACCATATGAATAATAGTATAATCTTTACTCTGCAATATACTGTACAGAGTATATCATCCTCCTGTAAATCAAAAATATTGAGAGGCAACAGCTACGTACATAACCAAGCTTGCTCCTGGGGTCAACCAAGTATGGGATTAGGGAGACGATTCCATTTGCATGTTCTTGAAATGTAAAAGGTGTTGGAAAAAAAAAATAAAAATCTTCTTGGTATCGTTGAATGTCACTCTCACAACGTTGTTGGTTTGCATTCTGGAGGGACCAAAAAGACCTAGTTATACATAAGCCTTGGCATTAACACTCACAGTCAGATGAAGCCCTGATTATATGTCAAAAGCTTACAATGACTTTAGTCATTCATTACAAGGGAGTTATCATGCTTTTTAACTTAAGAATACTCTTCCAAATAATAAGTAGTTCCCTATGAACTATTTGGTAATACTTGAGTCATAATCAGTGGGTTACCAACATTACAATATTTTATACATTATGCATTATTCACGTTAATTATGAACCTGCGTACAGTAGTAGTTATTATTTATTAGTAATCTTATGGGAGGTATGAAAAAAGTTACTGATTAGCTAATAGTGAACTACCACATTCTGAGCGCTATTACTCACTATTCATTAATCAGAATTCGTTAGTTAATATTTGTTACTAGAGAGTTCATAATGCATTAATCATTTGTTCATGTGTAAGTTAGTTATTCATCATGAACAAATATTTAACGCATTGTTAACACTCAAAATGACCACATCAAAATGGCCTCCATCATTAAGGCAAACGTTAACTTGACTCTTTATAGAGTCAAGTACATGTGGCG